>BQNB010074005.1:0-28620 GCA_026074375.1 Tanacetum coccineum
TGCGTGGCCTGGACCAACAAATGGAAAATATGAAAGATGGAGGCATGTAGTTTATGGATCGAATATGGGTTCCATTGATAAGTAATGTAAGGAAGATGATCATGGATGAGGCTCATGCCACGAGGTACTCTATTCATTCAGGAGTGGATGAGATATATCATGACTTGAGAGATATGTATTGGTGGTCGGGTATGAACAGAGATATAGCTACGTATGTTAGTAAGCATTTGACTTGTTCAAAGGTGAAGACTGAACATCAAAGACCTTCGGGTTTACTGCAATAGCCTGAGATATCTGAGTGGAAATAGGATAGAATCACCATGGATTTTATCACTAAGTTACCGAGATCAAGTAGTAGGCATGATACTATTTGGTAATAGTCTATAGACTGACTAAGTCAACCTATTTTTAGCTATACGTGAATATTGTAAGATGGAGAGGTGGGCAAGGTTATATATTGATGAGATAGTAGCAAGGCATGGAGTGCCTGTGTCGATTATCTCAGATCGTGATGGAAGATTGACTTTGCGATTTTGGCAGACGTTGCAGAAGGCATTAGGAGCACGGCTAGACATGAGTACGGCTTATCATACTCAAACGGATGGACAAAGTTAGCATACCATTCAGACTTTGGAAGATATCTTAAGAGCGTATGTGATTTTTTTTTTGGCAGTTGGGATACTCATCATACCTTAGCTAAGTTTTCCTATAACAATAGTTATCATTCGAGTATTCGACGTGCTTCATTTGAGGCTTATATGGGAGGAAGTGTAGGTCACCTATTCTTTGGGCTGAAACTAGAGAAAGTCAGATGAATGGACCAAAATTGGCATAAAAGACAACTGATAAGGTAGTATTGATTAAGGAAAGACTCAAGGCGGCTAGAGATCGTCAAAAGAGCTATGCTGATAATAGGCATAAGCCGTTGGAGTTTGAAGTAGGTGATCAAGTGTTACTGAAAGTGTCGCCTTGGAAAGGTGTAGTGTGTTTTGGAAAGAAGGACAAGTTAGCACCAAGGTATGTAGGACCATTTGAGATCATTGAAAGGATCGGTCCCGTAGGCTATCGTTTAAAATTGCCTCAAGAATTTAATAGTGTATACGACGCATTTTATATGTCCAATCTGAAGAAGTGTTTGACGGATGCAAATCTTCTTGTGCCTTTAGAAGAAACTGAGGTAGACAAAACTCTCCGTTTTGTTGAATAACCTGTTGAGATTATGGATCGTGAGGTTAAAAGTTTGAAGCGTAGTAGGATTCCGCTAGTTAAAGTCCGTTCAAACTCAAAGCGAGGTCCTAAGGATTTCATGAAAGCTAAGTATCCACACTTGTTCGTTAAGCAAGTTATCGAAGGAAGTACTAGTTAAAGTTGGGTACATAAGTTTACTGGCAGACCTTAGTGCACTCTTAAATGTTCTTATGTGGTTTGGTTAAAGTTATATTTCGAATAAACCTGAAGTCAAGTCGATTCTTCAAAAATGTTAAGCTTTGTAACAACTCCAAACTTAATTTCAAGACAGTTTTTGTTTGATGAGTTGCGGGGTTGAGTTATGAATCATGTTGTTACACAACTTAAGATTTTTGACAAGTTTCCTCGAGGACGGGCGAGGTTCATGTAGTTTGGATATTTCTCTTCACTTATCACTTATAGTTGTTATGCTGCTATTTGTATCCTTGTTTGGGTAAGCAAACTTATTAGCAGTAGAATCAATTAAATTTCAGGATGAAATTTTCCTAAGTGAGGGATACTGTAACAACCGCGATTTAACGAGGTTAGCTTAACCGTTAGAATTAACTTGTCTAGCTTTATGTGTTTTGATTTATGTGCGTATGTGGTTTGTGAGTTATAATTTATGTGTCATAAGGAAAAAATAAGTGACTTAGTCATTTTTATTTCGTATATGTTAAAGATTTTGAAATAATTATGGTTTTAATGTTTCTAGCATGAGTAGAATTCATAATGCGTGTATTCATGGAAATTAGTTCGAGTTAGTTCGTAATTAAGTATTCGTTAGTAGAAATTAATAAATTGGTAGTAAAAACATTTTTTTTGAAATTAATAAGTAAAATGAGTGTTTTATATATTGCTTATTTAAAAATTGTAGTGATAAAAAAATAAGGGCTAAAAGTATTTACTAAAAAATAAAGTAAATGGGTAATATATAGTTTTGTTTTTAAAAAATAAATAAATAAAAATATATTTTATGGGGGTGTTTGGATCGGCATAAGTTAAGAGAAAAAAAAGAAATACAATCCTAGTCTAATAAGGATTCATCTCTAAGCAAGTATAAATCTAAAATAAACCTAAACCTTAAAACACCTTTTTTATCTCTTCCCCTTTGGTTGTGTCGACCGGCTCCAAGAAGAAAAGGTAGAACATCAATTTTTTTTTTCAAGATAACTAGGAGAGGAATCGTAGGATTTCGCGGTTAAAATTTTTAAGTATGATCTTTTAAATCAATCTTCTTTTAACTTAATTAATTGTAACTTTTTAATTGGTAGAACTAGGGTTTTATAAAAATACAGAAAATATGTTAGTATGATCATTAATTATAGATTAGGATATAATTACTAGCATATGGATGCGTTTGGTTAGGTTTAATTATTATTAAATTCAGAATTAAAATTGGGCAGATTTTTAGGTCAACTTGTAATGGTTATAACTTGGTCATACGAATAGATTTTCTTGATTTTCTTGAGCCTAAAATTTACAACAGAGAGTCTACTTTCTAACCCAGGTGGTTTCATGAATTGAAAGTTAGTAGAAGTCAGTCAAAATATTTTTACAAGATTCGTTGTCGAATCTGAGTTTTTGTGTCAGATTTTGTGTTGTGTTTGTGAGGTCAAAAACCTTATCAAAAAGTTTTTGTAATTGATGAAATTGCTACTGGAGTGAGTTCTTGATGTCTAGAAACCCCTAGAATGTTTCTAGATTTTTCTCAAGTGTCTAAATAGGTCTGGCCAAGTCAAACCTTTTGGTGTGCAGGTCAGATACGAATCTGGACAGTTTGTGTTGTTGATTTTTTTTAAATAGTTAGACTTATTTTTATTGGATGGAAAAAATATAGTAGTTACATAACTCATTGAATATGATGTCGTCCAAGTTTGAAAGTCAGAAGAAGTCATTTAGTATTTTATAAAAATTTGTAAAGTAGCTTCAAAATTCTACAGAAAACTGAAAATGTAAACACTAGTTTAAAACATGTTTAGAGCTTAGATAAGGTGTGGGAAACATGGTGAGATGTTTATAAGGGTAATATAGACATTAGTACCCATCAATTGAAAGATTACATGTTTAGGGCCTTAAAGCCTTGATCATGTGTAATTTATATTTGTGTAGATTTTGCTTGGGAAGTTTTGTGCGCATTTGTGAAGCTTTGAGGTGAGTATTATTCATAGCCTCTTTTTCTTATGTTTTCTTGGGGTGAAAATGATACTGAATAGTTTTGAAATGTTTTTAAGTGTTGTGATAAATGTTTTATTGTTTTGGACTTTACGTGTTATTATATTGCTATGTGTGTATGCATTGTTAGGATCGGAGGTAACGCCTACCAGTGTGTGATATGATATGAATTGGGATCGGGAGTAACGCCTACTCAAGTGATGTGTATAAGTATTGTGTATGAGTATTGTGTGCATTCTAGGTGAGCTTGGTTGTGTGATGCGCCAGTGTTAATCTAAGCCTGAATGTGTAATTGTTTATGTGTTGATTTAAATGCTTGCATATGTGTATAATATTCATGTATGTCCTAATTGTCTTGAAGCAAAGCAAGAGTAAATTTTTTTTAGTTAAACCTATGAATCTCACCAACGTAATGTTGACGTTTTTAAGTATCATTTTCAGGTGAGCTTAGCAAGATTTAAGGAGTTAAGATTGCATAGCTAGCGAGACCCTAGGATCTTGCATTTGGAGTCTATCTATCTGTCGTTTTTATTTTGTACTTTCGTAATTTGAATACTTTGGACCATGATGATGTTTATTAGGGATTTATTATGTCTATGTATTTTGTGTTGCAATTAAACTCAATACAAGACTCCTCTTGTGTTAGGTGTCTTCATAAAACTTTGGTTAAATTTTAAATGCATTTTATTTATTCTTTATTGTTGACATTAATGTGTTGTGATGTATCGTGTTACGCTTTGTGTTTCCGCCTTAGCAGGGTGTGACAATTATCATCCATAAAAATTAACAGACCCACAGGCCACGCTTACCACCATGAACCCACTAAAGTAAAAACTCCATCGCTAATCATTGTAAAGAACCAAAATGACTTAAAGATTAGAGCGTGTGTATGTAGTTGTGTCGGTAGGTAAAGATGTGTCTAAGACTGAAGAACATGTATCACACACAATTTATACGTGTTATAGTATGAAACAAAATAAACAAAAGAAGAAAACAAACAACCCAATAAGCCCAATCCTAACAATCCAAGTCAACAGCCCAACACAAAAGGCGGCCTAGCCTGCTTTATTTTGTCGCTATTCGTTTTCATCTTTAATATAAAAAGTAATGTAACAATATACTGTTTATAACAAAAATCTTGATTAATATTTTTGCTTTATTTTGTCGCTATTTGTTTTTATCTTTAATATAAAAAGTAATGTAACAATATACTGTTTATAA
The DNA here is from genome assembly GCA_026074375.1 of Tanacetum coccineum. Taxonomy (NCBI): domain Eukaryota; kingdom Viridiplantae; phylum Streptophyta; class Magnoliopsida; order Asterales; family Asteraceae; genus Tanacetum; species Tanacetum coccineum. Next base: position 4,624 of record BQNB010074005.1, read on the forward strand.
CAAAAATCTTGATTATTATTTTTAAACCTTAATAAAACTGTATACCAATATTTAATGTAATTAAGAGTATATATCTTCAAAAAAAAGAGTATATATCAAATTCGGTGCAACATGACGTTACACAAAAAATTCTCATTTGGTTGAAATTAAAGTTTTATATTTGACGGTTTCAATGAATAGTTGAGACTGTTCTTAGTATTACACTATTATTATTCTATCCCATTATTGTTAATCTATTTTCTTCAGTGTTCTAAAAGGCGCGTTATGACGGCGTCAATGCAGCGTCAAGGTGTGAAGCGTGGCCTTTACGTTACGAAAATGATCAAGGCGTCGACTCTTGGCGTGACGTGAGATGAGGCATGAAAATGCGCGATAAGGCGAGCAAAGGCGTAAGGCGTGACTGATTTTTTAGATTCAACTACGAAAATTTTTATTTAAAAAAAATAAAGAATATTACATGTAAAGATTGTTTCTTAACTTTATTTATTATGTACAATACTTTATGCAAACTCAATATATATGAAATAAGATATAAATATTTCATATTTTGTGTCGCCTTAAGCCACACTTTAAAAACGCAAAGGCTTCGTCTTAGCCGCTAAAGCGTGAGGCTTGGTCATGCCGCCACGCCACGCTTCACGCTATTTAGAACCTTGATCTTTTTTCATATGTTACAAAATTATTGTCCATTACTAAAAATACTAGTTGTAATTGTTTAACTTTACTATATTTCACTTAACAAAAATTGATATTTACAAACTAAAAGAACACATTAATTAATTGTCAAAAAATAAAACTATCCTTTGTTTGACTTTTATAAAAATTAAAATAGTAATTAATGCATTTTCTTAAACTGTGTGTTTTTTGTCTGTGAACAATAATTTTAAAACGAGAGAAGTATTTTTTTTTTTTTCTGAAAACGTAAAAGTCAAGAATTTGGATTGACGTATTCAAGTACAGTTGTTAATCTATACTTTAGGACAATCAAAATATCTGCTGTATGGTAACAAAAATGTATCACTTTTAAATAAAAAAGTAAAAAGGAAAAAGAGAATGGAATCCAACAAACACCTGTGTTAAATAACACGATATAAGTACTGGCACTAGGTACTATTCTCTTGTTTGTTTGGTGTAAATGTAATAATTACACTCAGATAAACAGTAAAAGTACATCTGGTTCAGTTTGAGGTTTGCTACTGACGTTACCTTTGGTTACTCATTTGGTTCCATATCAAATATCAAATTTTCACTTTTCATTCATTTTTAACTACAGTATATTTCTCTTCCTATATCTTTGTACCACACATTTGGTTCGCTTTGTTAATTATCTAAATTGTACAATAGAATTGTACTTGTATGTATATTTTACTCGGAGTATATAAGGAATTATAAACTATAGAGCTTACCGAAAAGTGTATATTGTGAGTATGTTTTGCGCGTAGTTTATAACAGGTTATGAAGTTAAATCAAATACTGTAATATATATGTTTCTCGCGGAGTTTACAAAAGCCTACTGAAAAAATTATATATGGTTGGCATATTCGCGGATTGTTATCAAAATTGTTGATCACTTCGTGTTACACGTTCACACTTGAATTTATGCGGAGTTTATAGAAGCTTGTGAAATCTTGGAGGATAAACAAGAAAAATTCTTTTAGTTTAGGCCTAGTCAATGATGGGCCAGAGCGCCCACCTTTTGCCAACCTCTCACACGCCAACCACATTAAATGGGTCACTGGTCACGCGCGAGAACAAGAAATAAACAGGATGAATACCATTCACCCCGCCCGCTTCTCCCAACCCTACAAATACTTGTACAAATTAAAAAAAAAATTAGACAGTATCAATTTTATTATCAATAAATATTTTTAATTTTCAACAATTTTAAACACAGCTTCTCATATTATTTACTCACATTCTCTAATTCTTTTATTATTTATAAAATGTCTCAATAAAACACTCAGAACACTAAAACTCCAAAACGTCGACAACCAAACATCCAACTACCCAATTCAAATTTCCATCTCGGTCATTCACCAATAGTAAACATTCAAGCCTAACGTTATTTTACGAAACCCAAAATCCACAATACCAAAACCAACAATTTATACATCCACAACAAAATATGTATAACCCACAAATGTACCAACCAAACATGTATAATCCATACAATTTATCGAATATTGGCAGATCTTTATCACAACAAAATACGAACCCACCTACTTCTCCCATTCATCTATTTAATGTTGATGACTTGCCTATGTGCGAACCTCAAATTTCTCCGTGTATGCCTACCGTTCGCGAGGAATCTCTTTTCAAAGAAGTCGTCAAAAAGACGCCAAAAGAGGATAGTTAGAAATGACGACGAAGCCCAGTGCATTTCATGGACCACTAAAGAAGGATTTGCATTGTCCAAAGGTTGGGTTCATGTATCTGAAGATATCGTTGTTGGTAATACGAGAAGGGAGGTTGGGTTTTAAATTGAGGCTTTAGAATACGTTGATGAAAAATTGAAGATAACATGTGTTCGAACCTATGATTCATGAAACGGGAAATAGAAGACTTTGAGTCATAAAGTGCTTAATTTTGGGGAGTGTATAATAACATCGTTCGAAGGGCAACGAGTAGAGCAGGAGATGGATATTACACCCAAAAGGCACTAGAGGAATATCGTGTTGAATATGGAGTACCGTTTACACAACTTCATGTGTGGTAAGTTTTAAATAATAGGGTATTTGTGCTCGACATAGATTTATTCTAGTTTTGGTAAAGAAAAACATGTTAAAATTTTTAAAAATGGCATCGTTTTTCAAAACAAACTAGAAAATTGAAGGCAAATATCAGTCAAGTGGAAATTTTACTCCCATTCCCCCACTTGAACTGTACAATGTCCCTATTGTACATTAAATGATAAAACTTTGAATGAAATAGTAGAATTAAAACGGAAAGACTCCCCCGAGTATTACTCAGAATGATCGAAGATACACCTTCCTGAGAAGTGCCCCGCCTTGAGACCTATAAACAATATTCAAATACCTGACTTAACTTAACAAATGAGTGTGCATTATACATTAAAACAACTAAACGAAATACGAGAAATAAAAAATAACTCACTTTCGTAGGAATCACGATTGCATTTAGCATATGCAACAAGCCTTTTAAACCACTCGGTGTCTCGAGTGGACGAGTGAAGTCTCATGAGGATTTACAGAGAACACACCCACAAAGTTCATTAAAAAATTATACAAGGTTTTGTTAAAAATCCAAAACAAATTTTTGAAAGGGTTTTGACTATAGCAGGGAACTACGGCATAGCTCAATAGTAGAGGCTACGTCGTAGCTAAGTGAAAAATGGCATATATTTAAAAAGTTGAGTCCCAGCTACGGCGTAGCTCTGTTATCCAGCTACGCCGTAGCTAATGCTTGTAAAATAGTATTTCACTTATCCAAGAGCCGAGGCGATGTTGTTCTCCTTTCTCGTTGCTGTAGTAACCTGCAAAATAAGTAACGAATACAAAACCAATCCTAAATTCATAAATGAAATAAACTTAAAAAGGATACAAGTCGGGCCGTCTTTCGAGAAGAACTTTTGTTTATTAACGAGTTTTTAAGTTAGACTCAAACCAGGTCTACATCTCTTTTTGGACACTACCGGCGGTGTCCATTTCCTTTCGGATCATTCCCTTAAACCTTGACCCGTTCGCCCGTCCTAATGGTAGATCATCATCTAACATCTTGGTTACACAGAAAAAACTCTTCCCGTTCTCAAATGAGTATCATTTTACTTCAAACGTTTCTACACTCAATTGAGGGAGATCATAGTACTTCTCGTCTAAACTACTCTCCCATCGTTCTTCTTCTTCAAATCCTTGGTCGTGCCATGAGTACATCGTTTCCCCATGGACTTGTTCACATTTTTCCCATATGTCGTCCAGGATGTACCTCTTTTTTCCTATCCTTAACTCGTACTCATTTGCCAACTATGCAATCTCATTATCAAACACTGATTTGTATTCTTCTAAATCCCTTAAATAAGGGTCATTACTCATTCCTGAATAATTGGATTCCACATCAAAACTATCAAGGATCCATTCATTTAGAACCGCGTTCTTCATAAATTTATCGACATTCGTATGCTCGGTCTTAACCTTTAACCATTCTTTAAATGAATAATCCCGTGGCCTCAGTTTATTGTGGTTTTCATGCGAGGAATTGGGAAAATACGATTTTATGCTCAAAATTAGATTCTCCTGATGATCCGGATTAGTAATCTCCCTAGGAACTATGGAATAGTTTCCTAGGTATGGCATTGGAGTGCTTCCATAACTCATGTGTTTATTATTTTCGGACAACCATTCTTCATACCTCCTTACCCTGGTTGTGTCATCTATTTTGCTATTTATGTACCTTATCTAAAGAAAATCAAAAAACAACATTTCCTTTCCCTTGACGTCTCTTCTCTTATTATCCCGATAGCAGTACCACTGCTTCAGGACTCCTCGCTCATCTAGTCCATAGATTGAATCTCCTCTATTGCAGTCCTTTAAATTTAGGTCACGGGTAGGCCAAAACTTACATGTGCCATTACCTATCATCCGAATCAGTTTACCAGAATGCAATCTTAAGGCTGTCGTTCCAGATTCAACCATCATTGTCTTCCCTTTTCGTCCTTCGAACAATCTCAAGGCTGCCATTCCAGATTCAACCATCATTCTCTTCCCTTTTCGTCCTCCGAATTGCACCTACATATTATCACTAACAAAGGTGTCTTGGTTGTTTTCATTAGTTTCATACAGGTGGCTATATTTTTCGATTTCCAAGCACAGGGGAGAATCATATGAGAATAAATCGTCACTTATTTTAGGAGGGTTAAACGATTCTCCCTCTAAAATAGAATTAGGCATGAAAACTTTCTCGACGGGAATGGTAGAGTGATGAACATTTTTGTTTAAGTCAAACATAATCTTATCCTCCACAATTCCTAAAGAAATTTCCCCATGGAGAACATATATTCAAGAATGAATAGTTGCTAGGAATGGACTACCTAATATCATTGTTTCATCAGGTTCTCATATCATATCAATAACAACAAAATCAGGTGGGAACAAAAATTTATCGATTTTAACAAGAACATTTTCCACTATTCCTATAGGTGCCTTTTTTGATATATCTGTCATTTCAACTAACATGCTTGTTTTTTTAGACAGGTTAGTTTTAAACATTTAAACATCAAGTATGGCATGATATTCATGCTAGCCCCTAAGTCTGCCAATGCATACATATTCAAACTACCAATAGTGTAGGGAATAGTGAAACTTCCTGGACTAAATTCTTTTGAAGGTAGTTGGTATGGCAAGATTTTGGATGGTCCTTTATTCACCTTCTTAGAAACATGTACATCATTGTCAAAAATAAAAGATACTTCGTGGAGTTCGTTAGTTCCATTAGAAGAGGTCTCATCTCTTGATGTTCCATTTTCAGCAAAAATTGCTTTACATTGACCAATTGAGGCAGACAAGTTGGGTGCTTTCTTAGCAGTCTTTGCTTGGTAATCCTTCGTTAGCTGCTCAACCTGTGCCCTTGGATCCTTTAACGCAACGTTTTGGTTTCTTATGTTTATATCCATGGTTTCCTGAGCTTTTTCATCCACTCCTCATTCTCATTTCTTCTTCTAGTTGATTCCTCAATGTGCTTATTCATGAGCTCCTCAAGACTTGGTTTCCTTTTGCCGAATGGTGGGCGACCATCCACACGTGTGTAGTATCCCGGTAGACCTACACGATACCTGTTTCCACCATTATTCGGATAAGTTCTTCCAACTTCTCCGTACTTAAATTCCTCAACTCTCTTGACTTCTTCGTTTAATGGGTAATCCTCATCTAGGTGAGCTCATTCGCAAATTCCGCAACCAACCTGGATAGCATGTCCATTCTCATTTAACTTCTTCATATCTCTTCCTAAACTATCCAGCTTATTAGTGATAGCAACAATTCCATCCGAGATACTACTGCTTATCCTTCTAGACCCATCATGCCATTTTTGTGAGTGATCCGCCAGTGTTTGAATTATCTCTAAAGCTTGAGATGGTGGCATGCCAGGGATCGACCACTAGGAATCAAGCAACTGGCGAGTAGTAGTGTCTAGCCCCTTATAGAAGATATTTACTTTCTACTGGCTGTTAAGATCATGTATAGGACATTTATAGAGAAGGTCACTATATCTTTCCCAAGCTTGATATAATGTCTCATCACCATCCTACTTGAAGTTATGCATTTCTTTAAGTTGTTTAGCAGTTTTGGACGGTGGGAAATATCTTTGGATAAAGGCATTCTTGAGCAAATCCCAGGTCTTGATAGTCCCTAAAGGTATCCTCTCAAACCATCTCTTTGTAGCACCAGTGAGTGTGATAGGGAATACACGTAGCATAATTACGTCATGAGTAACTCCTGATATATTGAAGAGGCTGACGATGTCCAAAACTCTCTTAGCGTGTTCATGAGCATCATCATTATTATTTCTTGAGAATGTATCTTCCCTTAGCTCCCTCACGAACTAGCTATTGGTTTCAAAGTTGACATTGTTTACAATTGCGGGTCTAACCATGCCCGGTGCTTGGTTTTCTCTAGTCAATGCCAAGTACTGCTCCATGGTGAGTGTATCGATGTCTACTTCAGCCATTTTGTTTCTTGAAACTTAAATAAACAATATTAGTAACTAAAACAAAATTTAAAGCTAAAATAAGAGAAAATGTGAATATTACAAAAATTCAAATTAAAAATAATTTTAGCTCCCCAACAACGGCGCTAAAAACATGATGCGTGTTTTATGTGTGCAATTATCAAGTTTTAAATTTATAAAACTCGATTACCTAAGGGTCAACAAACGTACTAATGGGCAGAGAACCTGATTGTGTGTAGTGTATGATTGGTAAATCCGAGGTCGTCCCAAGAGCTAAGTGAGTGTTATTAATTTGAATTAAAAACCAAAATTTGAATTTGTTTATGACAGAAAATAAATACTAAAGGTAAATTAAAGATGAATTCAGATAAGATAGATGTACTAGCCTAGTCAATTCATTACTGTTTAGCTTGTTATGTTTCCTAGTGCAATGTCTAATTACTTTTTTATTAAGGTGGCTCTAATATCACTAAGTCTTATTGGTAGTCATAACCTAGCCTATAATTCCCATGATCCCAACCCTGATGGTCACGTTGGTCAGGTATATAGTTCATAGTGATTAAGCCCCAAACTATTCTAATGACATGTCTAAGTGTCGACATTCCCACTACTCGACACTAAACCCTCCAAGAAGGATTTCCCGTGCTCTATAAGTGCCTACTCTAATGCAGGCGGTATTAGGTTAATCTCATACACTAAGAACATATGCCACCTTATTCCTAGTATCTGAATGAACTACCTTTTGAGTTGGTCAGTCTACTAAATAGCCTAAGGGATCTACACTACAAAAGTGCGAGGATCAGACAACATGAATATAGTATATCCTAAATAAACGTCAATGAAACAAAGGAAACAACATAACTACAACAGTAAATTCATAACAAGGCTAACACTTAGGGTGCTTAGCCACTCATGCTAAAGTAAGTGATAAAATTAAATATTTGATACTTTTTAGTATCATTATACCCCCTAAATTACTTGCAAATGTTTCATTAATATTTGAATTCAAGATATCTTCAACAATTTTGTAGTTTCCATGTAAAATGCAGGTAATTGACAAGAAACATAGGAAATGGACATAAATAGCATGGAATTACAGATTCTTAGAGACTTTACGACGTAACCACCTCGAAAGGTTACACCGTAACCTATTTCAAGCAAGACACATCATCAAAGGCTTCTTTACGACATAACACCACATAAGGTTTACGCCGTAACAGTTAATTATGGAAGATATTGCAACTGAGTCATCATTACGGCATAACATTGACATTGGTTATGCCATAAACATATTATTGCCTACGATATGGAAAGTCTACTTACCATTACGACGTAACATGGGAAAATGTTACGCCGTGTCTCATTTTGGCTTGAAATATATAAACCCGCGTCAAGGACTTTGCGGCGTAACACCCTAAATGGTTACGCCGTAAAGTAATCAAAGATTATAAATAGAGGCCTCATTCAGACACTTCAACATCAACCATTCCACCACAGATCTAAGGGGTGATCAAGGCCTCCATAGCTCAAAGAATTCCACCAGAAGTCCAAGGGAGATCACACTTTAACTTACTTTGTATTTAATCGTTCATAAACAACTTCTATAAGAATTATAAGTTTTCCATCCATGATTGTCTTTATTAATTCTTGCTTTGTTGTTGCCATGAGAGGCTAAGCACTTCAAGTGCTGGCTTAGTCATGAATTTACTATCATTGTAATACTTGTTTCCTGTTAAATCATTGTTTTGTTGGATGTCCTTTTGACTATCATGTAACCCTGGGTTTTGGTAGTATTGCAGGTGGTTTAGATCATGTTAATCCTGTTATTAGATTACCACTTGAACATGGGATTAGCAGGGTACTAGGGTTGGATGATTATTCTAACCCTAGTGTAGGAACTAACCCTGTTACCGCCTCTATTACTTAATATACTTAAAAAGTACAAGAACTCTTTCAGAGAGAGTTAATAATCTGTATAGGTTATTAGACTAGTTCTTGGGATAGTTGGGATGAATCTCTATGACCTGGTTGCCATACCTTCATAACTTTTGGGAGATTCAGGATCGTAGGAATTATATGGTAGACTAAAGATATCTATTCACGTCTGTCAACTTTGGAAACCACCAATGAGACCCTGATATAACATTGCACAGGAAAACATAGTTATAACGATAGTAATGTAATGGCTAGGCTAGCACACTTCTCTCCCCGATTACTTCCATCTCTTTTAATATTCGCATATTTACTTTCTTGTTATTTTCGTATATCAACTTCAAACTATTTTTAAAATGTGACACTTTCAAATTAAAACTAATTAACACTTAGCTCTTGGGACAACCTTGGATTTACCATCTGTACACTACTCACGACCGGGTTCTCTGCCCGTTAGTGCATTTGTAAAGGTAAAGCGAGTTTTATAAATTTAAAACTTGAATAAAATATATTTTAAACTAAAATACGCATTAAGTTTTTGGCTCCGCTGCCGGGGAGCTAAAAAATAGTAATAATTTGAATTTTTGTATATATTGTATTCTTTTGTAAATATATTATGCTAGTTTTTCTTGTAATTTTCAGAAATAGGAGATGATGTAGATATCAGCACGCTCACTTTGGAGCAATACCTGGCCTTGATTCGAGATGACATTAGACCAGGCGTGGTGAAACCCGAAATTGGCACCGACGTCGAATTTGAAATCAATAGCAACTTTATGAGGGAATTAAGACATAAACTTTTTACAGGTACTGATGATGAAGATTGGTATGGGTGTATAAGCACTAGTCAAATTTATATATGTATAGTATAAATCCCGTGACAATTCTTCCCAATTACTTCTCAAACAAGAGAAATAAAAGGGTAAAATCTCACTTAAGAAAACACAATACGTATATTTTTAACCGGGAAGTATTTTCTTCTCGGGTCGTATCCCAACGAAGTCGTGAATTGAGATTCGGGAATAATTCGGATTCGAGTCAAGAATGGATAAAGGATTTTTGAACTTTGAATTACACTACGAATATAATAGCTCAATTAAACTATAAAACGATTAAAGAATTAAAAACAATTAACTAGCACGAAATTTTAATATACGAAAATTAAAAACGTGAGCTAAAACTGAAATTTAAAATCTAAGGCACTAGGGACCAATTCCTGGGATGACACCAACTCAAGCTCTGACGGAAATACAAATTATGGCTGACCACTCTTAAAAGTGGCATGAGGGGACATCAAACAGGAACATTAGCAGCAGTAGTGATACTGATGGACTTACTGCAGTCATAAGTAAACTGGATAACTTGGGACACGATATGAAGAAACTAAAAGAAAATGTTCATGCAATCCAAGTTGGATGTCAAATCTGTAAAGGACCTCACCTTGACAAAGAATGTCCTCTCAACAAGGAAGTCAAACAGGTGGATGAGTTCAAGTATGGTGAATTTGGGCGCCCGACCCCTTTTTCAACGGAAGTAGTAGAGCTAAGTTTCGTGTAGGTCCACCGGGATACTACACGCGTATAGATAATCAAACATATTCTGGAGAAAAGAAACCAAACTTGGTTGAAACGATCAATAAGTATATGGAAGAAGCTACCAAGAGACAAGCAGAGCAGGATGAATGGCTAAAAACTTTTTGCCAAAACACTAAGAATAGCCGAATTGATCATGACAAAATCATCCAAAAACTCGAATCTCAGGTAAAAACCTTAGCTGCTGAAGTAGAAACAAAGGTAGCACAACTCAAAGAATGTAAAATGATCTTTGCTAATGATGGGACGCCTTTGTACACACCATTCTATTACTCTCCTGAAGGAATCGAGTACTTTTCTTCTAATTTAGGATTTTCAAACAACGAAAAATCTGAAACCACTGAAGTTAAAACTTCGAAGGCTATTCCTGAATGGAAATCAAACCTACCGAAACAAACAGTAAACCACTATGTCAAACTTATTTTATGTATACAATTTAACACTTATCAAAGATGCCCACGAACATGTGCGGAGGGTATTAGAAATCGTAGATCTCTTCCACTTTTCTGGCGTCACTCACAATGCCATTATGCTCAGAGTATTTCCTATTACCCTCAAGGGGCGGGCCTTGAGGTGGAAAAAAGGCTTCCAGTAGGAGTGATCAATACTTAGGATCTTCTTGAGAAAGAGTTCATCTGGCAATATTGTTCCCCTTTTAAAACTGCCAAGAAATTAGAAAAAATCTGCAATTTCAAACAAGTGATGTACGAGACATTGTATCAAGCTTGGGAAAGGTACAACGATCTGCTATTTAAATGCCCACAACATGATCTAAACAATCATTAGAAGGTTCAGATCTTCTACACGGGATTAAAAATCTCTACCCGCAAACTGCTCGACTCTAGAGGGTTCATTACTCTGATGACACCAACTTAAGACTTTAAATTAATACAAGTCATGGCAGACTATTCACATGATTGGTATGATGAAGCAATCACCAGGGAAAGAATCAATGATAGCCCGTATAACATTGATGTCAATCAAGCAAGTTTCAAAGGGGCATATCTAACCAAGGAGTGTGTTCTAAAAAAGAGGACAAGGCAGTCAAGCAAAGCAAGTATATGGGATGCTTGGAGGAAACCATCATCAAATTATGAGATGAATTAATTAAAAAATAGGTTGCGGATGATGAATGGATTAGGAAGTCCATCAAAAACATGAAATCCAATATAAAGGCACTTAAAACTACGACAAAGAACCTGCAGGAAAAAGCTTATCAATTAACCCAAACAATCCTCACTAATACAGGAGAAAAAAGAACAATGGGTAAGGGAAACATAAAGGAGCCGGTTCCTCGTAACTTACCACCTACGCCATTTCAAGGACATTTGAAGGAACAAATAGGTATCCCTTACAGAACTCGCGAAACTGTTTGCATGATTGAAAATCCTGGGGAAGTTCATAAAATGAAGGCCTAGGAGGATGAAGGGGACATGGATGTTGGTTGGGACATTACAGTCAAGGATGTAGAAAGGCTTAGGCAATTTCTCATACCTACCATACACACTTTACCCAACCTTAAACCTGTAGCGCAACCATATATGCCACTAGGACCAGTACATGATAATGAGAAATTTGTAAGGGAAGAGGAACAGGATTATGATATTCCTCTACATGATGGTGTGATAAAACCTTTGACCCCTCAGATAATTCACATCACACCGCCCGATGATGATGATTATGTAGCACCAACTACTAGTCCTACTTTGGATAATCAATTGAATAAATTTAGAAAGGAGTGTTCTGATATTGCCAGGGTTGCCGAAAAGGCAAATGGTAACCCTGTTGAAGATGTACAGGAGCTCTTAGATATTAAGACATATGATTGTGAGACCTTCATTCAGAAATTACTACACCAAGTAAGACAATCATCACACCAAACCGGTAAGACAAAAAGGGAAATGAAATTCATCAGCGGTATGGTTCTAATTTATCATTTCCCTACCTAGTGGCAAATTTACACCCTTATGGTGCTCACTACTACTCTCGCTCATACTTGAATTCAAATAAAGGGAGGAACACCCTATTACATGGCAAATAAGGGTGGAGTCAAGCTCATGACTCGAACAAAAACAAGCACTTCGTAGGAGGTACCCTATGCCTATCTTTTTTATGTTTCATTTATGCATTTTAGTTGGTTTGTTTGTTTGTAACTTTGTTTTGCAGGTTCAGCAGCTAGGAAGCCACTTCCAAGACCGTCTCGACCTATAATTGTGTGGTAACAATGCTGATATAGCAGCAGTTACAGCATAACATTTATGGTTACGCCGTAACCTCTTCCATTACAGCGTAAACCCTCTCATGGTTATGTCGTAAATTGGTAAAACAAAACTTTTTAAATTATCACATGATTACGGCGTAACCACCGGGATTACGTCGTAACCTTCTTATAAAAAAACCTTAAAATTAAGTTTTAAGCATCACTAAACCTTGTATATTTAAATGAACTTTGTGGGTATGTTCCATGGAAACCCTCACGAGACTTCACTCGTCCACTCGGGCCACCGAGTGGTTTAAAAGGCTTGTTGCATATGCTAAATGCAACAGTGATTCCTACGAAAGTGAGTTAGGATTGTATTTCTTGTATAATTCTCTTTGAACGATTTTATGCTATTAGTTTGTTTTAGTGATCACATGGGATAATGAGCTTGCTCAAGATGGAGATTTTTCCGTCAGCTTATTACATTTCAGATGTTCAAAAGCAATGCTCAAGGGAGTTTCTTATTCTAGTTCTACTCTTCCTGTTTATTTCATTTCCTTAATGTACAAAAGGGACATTATATAAAACAAGTGGGGGAATAGGAGTAGAATTATCACTTGACCTATTCTTGCCTTTGATTTTCTAGTTTTCTTTGAAAACTGGTGCTGATTTTAAAATTTTGACATGTTTTTCTTACTAGACTAGAATTATTCTTTGCCGAATGCACATTACTCTTTATTATTACTTGGTGAGGTTTAAGCCTAATGTTCTGTTTTCATCTCATTACATAAAAATCCACCAAAAATATTGAGCGTGCCGGTAGTATTGTAGACTTTAGAACTTGGCACGTACATCATTTCGAGACCTAATTGATTAGCAGGAATAGATGGTTCGAGAAGGAAACATTTAGGAACTCACCCAGATAAGCCTATATGTGTGTGTTTGTTGACTTGTTACACTGACTTGTTGACCTCCTATGTTAAAAACCATTCTTTTTTGCACTCTTCATTAGTGCAAGATACCTTTAGATCACCCTTGTTGAGCCAATCTATGTTTTCACCCATTATTATATGTTCCGTTACACCATTTCACCTTAGCCAACCCTGTAGTCTATATTTATTCTTGTGTTGAAGTTTTTGGCTACCTAAGTCCATGGTTTAGAAAAATGGTTCGAAGATTGGCACTTATGTTAAAGACATATAATTATGATCATTGAAGACTCCCCCGGTATTGTCACTTTTGATATTGTTTATCTCAAGTGAGGGGATATGTGTTATATAAAGGAGCATTGTGAAATAAAAAAAGAAAAAGGTGGTGCAACTATAAGCCACCCAGTGATTAAACTCCTAATGTTGGTAACAAAACCAATTATGTAAAAAGGTGGTGCAACTATAAGCCACCTAGTGATTATGGAGATGGTGCAACTATAAGCCATCCAGTGTATAAAGGTGATGCTACTATAATCCACCTAGTAAAGAATGGGTTAGCACGCTTTGCAAGATATCCTTAATTAGCTAACCTATTATGATGATATGATCAGATGTTCGTACTCAAAGATTTGGACTATGGATGGACAGTAGCCGGTTATGGATACATTAGAATATATATGACTATTTGTTTCATGTTTTTATCTTATCACCAATTAAATGTGTATCCCATGTCTATCTTAACCCTTATATCACCCAATAAACCTGTGTTATGTCACCTATGTTGCCTTTGAGAATCGTTAGACCCTAACTCTAACTAGTGCAGATTTGTGTACTCTCCAAGCTTATGATAGAATACATGCTATGACTGTGCAAATGAGCGATCACCTCGAAAAAGAAACACTTAGACTAGTTGAGAGTTGAGCGAATTTTGATCCCCTTTTTTGTGAGGTGTTCGGCTTTGATGTTTTCTAGCATAAGTATTTTATGGATTCATTTCATGGAGTTATACCCGAGAAATCTTTTTATAAATTATTCTAACAAGTCTACTTGAGGGCAAGCAGATTTCAGTAGGGGGATATTTGATAACATCAAATATTTGATACTTTTTAGTGTCATTTTACCCCCTAAATTACTTGCAAATGTTTCATTAATAATACTTAATTCGGAATTTTATACTATTTTGTATTTTTCAGGTTTTTTAAATGCATGTAATTGACAAGAATCATGGAAACAGGATAATAAATAGCATGAATTCGTGTCTTAGAGATTTTATAGCATAACCACCTTGAAAGGTTACGCCGTAACCTATTTCAAGCAAGACACGCCATCGAAGGCTTCTTTAAGACGTAACACCACATAAGGTTTACACCGTAACAGTTAATTATGGAAGATATTGCATCTGAGTCATCGTTACGGCGTAACATTAACATTGGTTATGTCGTAAACTTATTATTGCCTACGTTATGGAAAGTTTAGTCACCATTAAGGGTAACATGGGAAAAAGGTTACGCCGTAACACATTTTGGCTTAAAATATGGAAACCCGTGTCGAGGACTTTATGGCGTAACACCCTAAATGGTTACGCCGTAAAGTATTCGAAGATTATAAATAGAGGCCTTATTCAAACACTTGACATCAACCATTCCACCACAGATCTAAGGGGTGATTAAGGCCTCTATAGCTTGAAGAATTACACCAGAAGTCCAAGGGAGATCACACTTTAACCTACTTTTGTATTTAATCGTTTATAAACAACTTCTGTAAGAATTATGAGTTTTCCATCCATGATTATCTTTATTAATTCTTGCTTTGTTGTTGCCATGAGCGGCTAAGCACTTCAAGTGCTGGCCTAGTCATGAATTTACTATCATTGTAATACTTGTTTCCTGTTAAATCATGGTTTCGTTGGATATCCTTTTGACTATCATGTAACCCTAGGTTTTGGTAGTATTGCGGGTGGTTTAGATCATGTTAATCTTGTTATTAGATTACCACTTGAACATGAGATTAGTAAGGTACTAGGGTTGGATGATTATTCTAACCCTAGTGTAGGAACTAACCCTGTTACCGCCTCTGTCACTTAATATACTTAAAAAGTACAGGAACTGTTTCAGAGAGGGTTAATAATCCGTATAGGTTCTTAGACTAGTCTTTGGGATAGTTAAGATTAATCACTATGACCTAGTTTCCCTACCTTCTTAACTTTCAGGGTATTCGGGATTGCAAGAATGATAGGGCATACTAAAGATATCTATTCAGGTTTATCGACTTTAGAAACCACCAATGAGACCATGATGTAACATTGCACAGGAAAACACGAGAAAACATAGTTTTAATGATGGTAATGTAATGGTTAGGCTAGCACACTTCTCTCCCTGATTACTTCCATCTCTTTTAATTTCCACATATTTACTTTCTTGTTATTTTCAAAAATCAAATTCAAACTATTTTCAAAACGTGACACTTTCAAATTAAAACTAATTAACACTTAGCTCTTGGGACGACCTTGGATTTACCATCTCTACACTACTCACGACCAGGTTCTCTGCCCGTTAGTACGTTTGTAAAGATAAAGTGAGTTTTATAAATTTAAAACTTGAATAAAATATATTTTAAAATAAAATACGCATCAGTAAGCAAGAAATTTAATAAACATAACCATTGATTGATTGATCATTAAATGTTCTTAGAGACTTTTAATGAATGTATAATACAATAACGTTAAGCTAATTCTCCCTTTGGAATGGTGGTGAGAATGACTAAAAACAACTTCTTATTGGTGCCCTAATCCTTCTCTCTGACTCACATCTTCAATTCGTGTCGAATGGTAGAGATTAGGCCTGGTATTTATAACTTCGTCTCAGCTATGGCGTAGCCATAAGTGTTGAGCTACGCCATAGCTCAATAAATGCACTAAATCTTTATATGATATTTGATAGCTATGGCGTAGCCATGGTGTTGAGCTACTCTGTAGTGTCTTTAAATGGTAACTTCCACACATAGGCTACGGCGTAGCTCATATGTAAGATATTGGAAATCATAAAACAATTGAATGACTAGAGGATTAGCCAAGTTTTAGAGAGAGAAAGTGAGGGAGAAGTTTCTAGAGTGAGAAAATGAACTTGTATAAATGAAATGACTAACCCACCTCTTCCATGGCATAGAAGAGGCTTTTATACTTACAATTGTAACCGGCCTAGGGCCTTGGTAAAGGGCTAACATGTTGGGTTTACTACCCACCTATTACCGAATATTATACATTAACGACTTAACTACGGGCAACAATAAATGGTAAAATACACGGGGTGACCGAGTCTTTTTCTAATATCTAACAATCTCCCCCTAAGGGAGGTTACCCAAAAAAATACTAAATTAAGCTCAGCTATCTATTTCTTGTGTTCAGCTCGTAGTCTTTGATTCTTTATGCATTGATTACTTTGTACATACTGTAGTAGTCTTTGAGCATAGTTCCTTTGACTTGTGTGATCTTTGAGCATTCTTTGAGATCATCAGCCACATTAAATCTGCAAATCATCCTTGTGGAAGTATGGCCTCTATGTGACGTAGTGAACTTCAGACCGGCATGCTCACACTTTTATGGATCATGATAGCACATATCATAGTTGCGGAAGCTGTGTTGTAGGTCTTTCAGTTATCATGATGTTTTTTATTAGGAATATTAAGTGTGAGCACAAGGATTTTGAATTGACTTGTCTCTAGCCATCAGTTGCTACCGTCTACCGTCAGGGATTCCTGCAAGTATACGTTAGTGATAAACAAACGAAAGTGTCTTTGTTCACTTTCGTAGAATGAGGTTGCAAGAACCACGGTTCCCCGTTATTCAGTATAAATACTGCATGTGATCAGGTATGATTCTGAAGAATCTCTGGTCAGCGGTTTTTTAGCTGCGCTAGCTTCTCCAAACTCAGAGTGTATCTAAAGGAACAAAGCACGGAGTGAGTGAACCAATGATTGAGAAACCCACTGTTTAATGAAATTGATTTGAAAGTAATTCCGTGTGTCACTCAGAAGACGTTTTTTGTGACACCATCGACGGTTTAATATATAAAATCAAATTTTACTAGAAACCACCATTTGTTTTGAAAGATATACACTGGCAATGTGCTTTGGAAAAACAATTGTTCGAGCTCATCGAGAAGGTTTTTCAAAAAACTATTCGTCATTTCACTGCCTTGAACAAGTTTGATTCTATAAAGAAATCACACAATTGTTGCTTTATTGTTCATCAAGTTTGATCCATAGTGGATCTCACATGTTCTCCTACTAAGTTCTTGTTTGATGTTGGCTCGGAAGGATTTCCATCTTCATTTGAGTACTTTTGAATCACTCAGGATGTTCTGGAAAATACACAAGGATTATGGTAGGATCTATTATAATCTTACATGTAATCATAGAGTGTGATGAAGCAAGCATAGTTTGTATTAGCTATCCTAACTGAGATTTATGCGATGATCTTATAGCTCATTAGACTTTATTAGAAGCATTTTTAGTTTTTGTTTGTCCGAGGCTGAGCGGACTGCCACCTTTTCATATCATTAACTCGGAGTGAGAGAGATGATAGAACGTATTGATCTCTTGGAGAAATGAAACAATGAAAAATTCCTTTGGGGATCTTGAGTGGGTAGGTAGGTTGTGTAGCGTACCAATGGGTCCTTGATACTCTGTCTTCTATGTCAGCAATCAACAATGTTGATTCTCGACAGCCTTTATGGAGTGACCCAGTTTATAACTAATGTTTAGGATGGATGCTTTCTTTTCACCCTTTATCTTAACATTTCTTTTTCATTCTTCAACCCCTTCAGTGCTTACCGAGACTTCATTACTAATACCTTGTTGGGTATGTTTCAGTACTAGCTCCATCTCAGTCAGCACTATTCCCTTATTCTCACAATACTCCTTTTGTTATCATACCTAGGACTTTTACACTAACTAGTAGATTGTCCCTGGGTAGATCCCTCCGGCTCTGGCGGGATCGTGGGAACGAGTACCTAACCTTACCATCCTTATAACTCTGATAAAGTAATTACAGGGTCAGTCTTTTGGTACAGTTCACCTTGCCATAAACCATTTGAAAAATCAACCAAGGTACTTGTGATATAAATATCAAAGCCATTGTACCTTGATTGTTTTGATTATATTTAGAAATGCTCCCCCTCAACACGTGCATCGGTAATTGAAATTGTTTGGCACATGGAGGGAGGAGTACCTGCTTAAGTCTTAATAGATCACATTTTTATCAGATTTCATATTAAAATTACATTATCTCCCCTGATCAAAAATTTCAAACCCTTTGAGATTTAGGATCTCAATTGATTTAAATATGTTAGAAAATTTTAGGAGAAAATGTGGTCTGATTAAATACAAGCCGATATTGGAACCTCTATATGCTCCCCCCCCCCCAATTAGTGAGGGAGTCTGTTAGTGTTAGTTAGGATGATTTTATAAATGATTTAGAGTTTAACGAGAAACTCATGAAAATTCGTAACTGACACATAACATTGATAACTACATAACTATATAATGTATAAACTTTACAATATACTACACATGATATTGACCTTTTAGATGGAATGACGATATCATTCAATTCTCTAAAGAAGCCTGTAGTCAATATCATGAACACGTCCACCAACAAAGCATTCCAGGTTCCTGTAGATCCTTCTTGTCTTCAGTCGCCTTTCAATTTCCGTAATGAACTCTTTGCTCCTTGTCACGTCCTTTTTAGTCCAGAAGCGCGTATTCATACCTGGATTGAGCCACTTGATCTTGAATTCCTTGACTTTGTAATCCAGTGTTTCCAGAATACGTGTCAATCTGAACTTGTATATTTTGTTAAACCGCATGATCTTTCATTCATTGTTGTTAACCGGGAAGATTACTACTCGAGGAGACTCAATGATGGTATAATCATGCTTGAACTCATATCCTGTAACATCCCATCCAGGTTTAGTGAGGTTCAGCTGAGTTTGGTAGCTTTCAATACCAAGTTGGAAGTCTTCAACCCGAGGTCGAATCACTAAGTTTTAGGTTCATAGCTTGACAGCAGTTGATAGCATCTGTTTGTCTGAACCAGAAAGATGATCGAGATGACCTTGCAAAAGGAGCAAATTCAGGTCTTTAAAGTCACTGGGATACAGGTTCTTGAAATCCTTTTCAACAATCTTGTGTTCTTGGTGATCAGCTCTTCGAAGGACAATTTCGCTTAAGTAGTCATATCCGTATAGTGAGTAGGCTTTAATTCTGACTACACTGCGAATCCGCATGTGTGTTCGGACCTCTTTTCGACGTGATGGAGAATTGTGTCTGTCAATGTAGAACTTTTGTCGAGTAAACCACCAGTGAGAGATGCCATATTTTGCACTTATGTCATAAGTACACACATCATCAATCCACATTTGCTCAGGCACTAGTAATTCAAGACCAAAGTCAGGATAGCTTGCAACCTTCATCTTGGAAATCGAGAGTGCAGGACAACTTCCCTTGCTGCCATATCATAAATACTTCAAATCTTTATTGAAGAAGAATTCTGTTTGAATAGTGACGTGACCTGGAGGACCACCAAGAGGCAGTGGTCGGTTAACATTGATTCTGACTTGATCTCCTTCTAGATTTGCCTAGTCAACCATATCTGTGAGCATCTTATGACACTCCTCCATTTGGAACTGAAGGTGAATGACATCCGGGTAGAAAGCTTTAACAACTTCATAAGTCTGTATTTCGAAATCTGCTTGCGTAAGCACGGTTTTGTTCATTCTTTGGCAGTACGAGTTCAGGAAGGTCGTCATGTCTCCAATCTTTGCAAGCAGGGAGTTCTCAGCTGGGGGCTCATAGGTTGTGGCCAGCGCAGAGGCCCAATTATTCTCCAAATCTGACTTGTGGGAAGAAGGAATGGTCCAAGCAGGTTCAGGTGTCGCCGGTCTTTCCTCTTCAGGTAGTGGTTTTGCACTAGTCTTTTCTTGAATCAGTAGCTGCTGGTGTGTGATCATTCCCGAAGTCTTGATCATCAGATACCTGTACCTGTTCGTCAGGAGCGGAGTCATCATGCATCAGATCATCTGAAGGAGATAGCTCTTAAACCCATGCGATGCCAGTTGACTCATATCTAGTGTCAGATGTGGTCCAAGCCATAGATTGTTAAGCTAAGGTTGTAGTCTTGGATGAACTCGAAGCATCACGACCCTGTTACGGAGTAGATCCAAATGTACCAGTAGATGGAGGAGGTGGAGGTGGCGACAACTGAGAAGACCCTGATGCTCCTGAAGTACCTAGAGCACCAGATGCGCCTGCTGGAGGAGGTGGAGGAGGTAGCTGTGATGATGGAGACCCAGGAGGAGATCTTGGTGCGTCACGTCTCTTTCGTCGCCTTTTACGAGCTTCCTCCTAATCAGCTAGACGTTGATTTGAATAATCTAACTCCAAGGACTTCTGCATGGCTTCATACAAGTCCTTGTGAACATTATTAGCCTTGTAGGAGTCATTTTCAAACATTCGTTGTTGCAGTATTTCCTTCATATTAACAGTGGGCAGATCCCTGAAGCGAGCTCATAGTGGAGCTTGCATTGCCTAGTCTACTGCATCAGTAACTATCTCATCAATAGCTTGGCTTACCTTGTGAGGAATATCGAGATTCTCCAAGTTGTATAGCCATGTTCCATGTTTGTCCAACCTTTCCCCCAGGGCTAAATTGTTTTGTAATAGATCCGCTATATGCTGTTCGAGTTCACCTATGCGACAGACAAGGATCAGATCTGTGGTGCTTTGTTGTGGTTGAGGAGTTGGTGGAATTATTGTTGTTGTGATTATTGAGGTTGTTGTCATTGATGTTGGAAGTAGAGAGTTCAATTGCATCATCGTAAGGTCAATAACTAGAGTGGTCATTGGAGGAATCGAGGAAGTGTCTTGATGAATGGGGACTGAAACCATTGACTGAACCTCTGTTTTAGCATTCGTTTTCCCTGAATTTTCTTCATGTGGCTTTTCCATGAAAAACTGATCAGTAAAGCTGAGATCTTTATCAAGGTTTTATAAAGAGGACAGGGTTCCCATAGAGCTTGCAGGTTCTTCAAGTATCACCTGATCTTCAGTTGGCAGTTTGAGATTCTCCTGAACATTTAGGTAAGCAGTTGTGGTAAACCCTTCATCCATTTGCTCAGGTTTATGCTGAGTCAAAGCAACAGTGGTCTCTAAGTCTATGTGTTCAAGGCTTGGTCCAGCATGAACCACATGACTAGGTGGAGGTTGAGATCCTGCAGTATAGCCTAGCCTTCATCAAGTGTACCGGGGTTTAGTCTAGTCTGGCCTTTATCTTGTTCACTAGGGTTTGGTCCAGCCTGGCCTTCATCTTGAGATCCAGCATTAATCTTAGACGCCTCCACATCAGATTCTATTTCGCTGTCAGTCAGATTTAGTTCCGTGTCCATGGAAGGCGACTCAACATGTGCAGAGGACTCAGTGGGCATAGGAGGACGCCTCTGAAAGATGAATTGATTTGCAAGACTCTTCTTCGTTGGAGTCTGAAGGGTGAGTAGATCGTGAGCAGCTTGTTCTTCAACTACTTTCTCTTTTCCCTTTCCTTGTACCTCTGGAAGCGGTTAAATTCTCCCTGACTCAGGTTCCCTTATTACCACCGGACGAGCTGGTCCCTGTGTTTGTGCCATTTGTTCCATTAGACATAGCTCCAGAGCCCTTTCAAGGTCTGCATCTTCCTTATTATAGATAGGTTCCTCAACTGGAACACCTTCATTACTAGGTTCATCAACCAACTTGAGTGGACTTTTACGCTTGCGCTTTTTTATCACTAGTCCACCCTTAGATCTCTTTGCTGGTGAGGGTTCATCAGGAGTTTCCTTAACCAGTTTATGTTTCTTTTCTAAGACCGCTATTGATGGTTGAGTAGGTGCTGGTTTAGGTATAGGTGGTTGAGTAGCGGTGGGCTTTAGTACCTTGTCACCAGCGGGTTTAGTAGCCTTTGCTGCCTTGGGTTTAGTGATCTTGGTAGCTTCAGAAGACTCTATTTCTCCTTCTTTCATGGCTTTGCCACGTTCTTCATCCAAAAATTGTTGATACTTGGCAACATGCTCTTGGTATTCACCATAGTAGGGTGCTCCTTTAATCTCATCAGTGAGTAGAGCATCAAGTATCGGCATGCCAAATATTTCTCTACCATCCTTTCCAACAAATCTGAGAGTGTTCAGGATGCTTTCATTATGTGAGTGGTGAAAAGGCGAGCCAGTCCTTGGATGAATGTTGTGCTTGGTTCTCAGGTGATGGATGATTAGTTTGGTGAATTTGACGTTTGGGATAAGTAGATGAGCAGTCTTCTTCTTACTACGTGCATCCGTAGCGAGGATCTTCCTGTCAGTGAGGAATGTCTGTATGGATTGAACAAACTCTTCCCAAATTCGTTCAGCATAGTCAATGTTGGAGCGATGAATGATACCCCAAAGGATCTGCAATACAGGATGTCTTGGTCGGTCATATCCAACAATTTTTCCTGTAAGACACATGTTGATCACGGACAAGACTAATCTCCATGGTTGGTAAAGCGCATTAACAGACATAGCAGATACATTCCTGAGCATGCTGGGGTATCCCAGAGTGTTGACATAGTCAATTACCGTATCACTAGAAGGAGGAGCTACAAAAGGATTGATGTCATTAGCTGGAGTGATATCAAGTGCATCTCTAAGAAGATCTTTGTGAAGATTGAACCATTGCTCATCTAGTTGATAGCTGTACAACCCAGTAGCTGAGTTGAAGCACATGGTGTCCCAAAACTACTGAATGTAAATAGAAGGAATCGTAGAGGATGCTGTGAAGGCCCTAAAGAAGTTGGTGTTCTTCAGTAATGCTACTACTATTGGGAAGATAGGATTCCTCTGAGACTTTAGTACATCAAGTACGCAGTTACTCTTGCCGACGGGCACCCACTTGTTTACCGGCAGTATTTAATCATCCGTTCTAATCGGTGGTGCGACATCAGGATCTTGTTCAACGGGAGCGTCATTAGCAGGAACGTTCATGTCAGCCATAGTAACTGCACACATAGATCCAACAGCAGAACATACATGAAGATATATGACGTTAGATGAGAGCAATTGCTCAGAGGAATGTAAAACTGAAAGATCGCTAAACCAATCTAATGATAACTCGCTAAATGATTCAAAGAATGATCCTTAAATCGCTACAGCTAAGTCGCTAAGTCATAATATTATAATCACATAACTCGCTACCAGATTAAAAACATTTGAAATAGAGGGTTAATAATTATAATAAATAAAATTTTCTTTAACTCGCTAAGAAGTAGCGAGTTACCTACACACAATTAAATAATAAAGAATGTTCAATTCGCTAGTGATAACTCTCTAATGACAACTCGCTATGAATACTCTTATTAAAATAATAACTCGCTATTAAATTTGGAAAATTTGAAATAGCGAGTTGAATATTTTAATAAAAATATAAATCATTATCAACTCGCTACAGGTTAGCGAGTTGCCTGTTCATGGTAATATAATATTCAAAACTCGCTAACATACATTACATTAACTCGCTACAAAGAAAAAAGCACTTAACTCGCTACATAGATTCATCATAACTAGCTACCTGGCACACAAGCAATTCGCTACTGTCTAAAATCACAATC
>BQNB010074006.1:0-31932 GCA_026074375.1 Tanacetum coccineum
GGTGATGGTGCATCTTGGTCAACATTTGTTGAAGAAGGTGAACCGGTTGATACAGCGGGAACTGGAGCTACTACTTCATCAATTGGAGCAATGACTTTAGGGGCTGGTAAATCAACACTGGGTGGAGGATTGAGTAATTCATCAAACATCGGTTGAAACAGAATATCCCAATCAGTTCGTGAAGGTGGTACATACAGTGTTGAAGGAGGAGGGTTTGGCACGAGTCCTGAACTGATTGTTACAGGAGTCATTTCATGAAGCGCGGGTCTTGAACTGCTGTGTTCAGAAGCCATCGCAGTCAGCTCATCAAAGTCTACATGAATTGTCTCAATGATTCGTCTGGTACGTCGGTTGTAAATTCGAAATGCTTTCTTTGTGGGTGCATAACCAATGAAAATACCAATATCCACATTCGGTTGTAACTTACCTAAATTTTCACTATCATTTGTCAGATAGCAGAGTGCACCAAATACATGGAAAAGTTTATATGGTGTTTTGTCATAACGAAGGCGTATAATGGAATGATTTTGGGTGCAACATGCGGTAGGAACCGCTTCTGCCTATAAAAATAACAGAGCTTTTGCATAAATCAACATTGTGCGAGCAGCTTTAATTAGCGTACGATTACGTCTTTCAACGACACCATTTTGCTGTGGAGAGCGAGCAACAAATGTTTCATGAGAGATACCAATCTTCTCATAATATTCACGCAAAGTTTGATTAACAAATTCAGTTCCATTATCTATTCTGATTCTTCGGACAGTTACTTGAAGCTGCACTTGGATCATCTTAAGAAACTTGATTATGAAATCTGGAGCTTCATCTTTTGACCTTAATATTTTAACCCATGTGAATCGAGAGTAATCATCGATAATGACGAGGATGTACTTCTTTCCATAAACACTCGCGACACGCATTGGTCCACAAAGATCCATGTGCAAAAGATAGAGTTTTTCTTGGTTGGTGTCTTCAGATTTAGGTTTGTGGGGTTTCTTCTTGCTTTTACCCATTGCACATGCAGAACACAAATGGTCCTTTTTAAATTTAAGCTTAGGGAGAACACGAACAAGACCGTGTCTAGCTAAGTGGTTAATTGCACCAAAGTTCAGATGAGACAAACGTCGGTTCCATAGCCAGGACTTAGTCTTTGAGGCCTTTGACAATAGACATATGGGAGAGGACGCCATCATATCTCCAAGAGACAGAGTGTACAGATTGTTGCCTCGAGATCCAGTTAATAGATCAACACCTTCTAAATTACGAATGAAGCAGGTGTGTTGACGAAAAGCAACTTCAAGGTTCGAATTACAAAATTGCCCAACGAAGAATAAGTTGTGTCCAAGTCCTTCCACGTAGTAAACCTTTGATATCATAACATTCCCAATATGATAATCACCATATCCTAATATCTTTGCCACGTGATCATTTTCGGATTTAAAATTACCCAAAAACTTATTGACGAAATTAGTAAGTTGAGTGCGATCTCCAGTCATATGCTTGGAGCAGCCGGAGTCCAAATACCAGAGAACAATTTGGATGACCTGCATTCATTAAGAGAGGAATATGGAACATTGGAAACTTTGGATCCCCGAGATTGATTGGGTTCCTTTTTGTTAGCAGATACAGATTTAAGAACCGTAGATTTGCTAACATGAACATTAGTTTTAGATTTTCTAGGTTTCCTTGAGTAAACCAATGTTACGACAGGTTTAGATGTTTCATTATCTAAAGCAGTTGATTTTCTAAGGGGCACTTCAGTAGTTGTGGTACTCCTAGTTACAGGGCATGCATTTCCTACTATAGTGAAGGTTCGACCAGTAGGTCTCTAGATGTATCCAATATTTGAAAACACCTTTCCTGTTGGTTTCCAAACTTTTCTCTTTGAACTTTTGTTAACAGATTTAGATTCTTTACGATAATTTCCCATTATTGATAAAAATCAAGAACACACAAATCATGATTATCAGAAAGCATGCACCATACACTTATCACATTTAAGTTCAGGAATTCGCATTAACATTTTGGAAGTGTTCAGCATGAGCATTCCTTTAGGTTGAACAACACAATCGTTTTTTTTGAAACTAGATTTAAACTTTCCTAATTTGGGCTTTATACTTTATTCATCTGAGTACTACTTGGTGTTTGCTGAATCTTATCTTTCTTTGTATTGCCTGAAGACTGTGATCTGCTAGCACTAGTAGACGGTTTTACTCATGTAGAAGACAACATAGGTTTGTTAGAAATTAGGTTTGATGTTGAGGTTGTTTTGTGAATTGTGTTTCCTGAGGATGTGACTTGCTCATGAATCTAAACTCTTTTGAGCTTGTTCATTGGGGTCACAACTACTAAATTTTTCATCATTATGGTTGACACGAAGGCAGGTTTTAACCTGATGTTTTTGTAAGCACTTCCTAACGATTTTTGTAAACCTACAGGCAGATTCTAGGGATTGATCTAGTGGATATTTTGATTGAACATGTTCAACTAGATCCCTAAGAACGGTAGCTTCTTCCTGAGTGTGCTTAATATAGGCAGAGTGAGCTGTCTGTTTTTATTTTTTTTTTTATTCAACAATTTAGGGGTTTTATTGGTTTCCACACAATCTACGCATTTTAGATCACTAGGGTGTTTTGTAATGTCATTAACAACTAGAGCGTTTCCTTTAAGTTTCCTTAAATCATTCTTGAGAGTTGTAATTACCAAAACTTTTTCCTGAAGACAAGCATTTAAATCAGAAATTTCTGCAGACTTTAGATTGACTTGATTAATTAAATCATCACATTGTTCTTATGATCGAATACGTGCTGGTTTAATCGAGTCATAAAGTTGCTTATAGGTCTGTTTTAAAAGCTTATTCTCAGCAATAAGCTTTGTCACCCTATGATCAAATTCAATGTTAATTGTTTCAATCTCCTTTAAATCATGTTTGATCTTATCCTCATTTATTTTCCCACTTAGAGCATTGATTCTCTCTTTCAACTTCTTAATGACCGTATCTTTCTCTTGGGATCGAGACTTCAATTCATTTAATTTAAACAATTGATCAAAACTTGGAGCACTTTGATTTGAAACATAATTATCCCTTTGAAAAATTTCTTAATTAAGTTGAGAATCAACTTCTAAAGAGATGCAATGTTTTTCAAGAGTGGTGAAACATTTAAACAGTTTATCATAAATCTCTTTTTCAATGAAATCTGTTTGAAGCTCAGTCTCAAGTTGGAGACACTTTTCACATTCATGCACATTCACAGAAGGATTATTCACAGACGAATTCACAATTATGTTCACAATATCTTTGCTCAACACTTGTTCCAAGAGTCGTTCATTTTCGTTCAAAACTTGATTCATTTTAACTTCAAATGTTTTGGATTCTAAACGATGTTGTTCCACAGACTGTTCCATTTGATGAAAGATATTTTGGACTTCTGAAAGTTCATCAACTAAATATTGATTGAATGAGTTAAATAAGTCCTTCAGAGCTTTTACAAATGGAATTATTTCATCCCTAAAACAAGCTTTTGTATGTTCTAACCCCCACGAACCCTCAGTGATAGCTGTGGGTGTGGTTCTTTCTTTGACACAAGCACACCATAAAATGGGTGTTTTAAGTTTCTTCAAACTTGTGTTTACCATGCTGACTTTAGGAAGTTCTTTTGGAACCTCAACTATGGTGGGTCTACTCGAAAGAATGGGTTCTGGAGAATTTACCGAATTCTGAGACCAAAAGGCTTGTTCAGCAGATAATTCAGTTTGTGGAACAAAGCGTGTTTCAAAATCTTACGAAAGTTGGTTAAGAACAGCATAATTACTGGTGTAGTATTGACTTTCTTTTCTAACATCATAGGATCCTTTTTTTTAAAGCATTTTTAAACGACTCTCTTCAGCAAGCATTAGGGTCTCTTCAGAGTCAAGAATCACAATATCACTCGTATTCTTAATGAGATTACCATTATAAAGCTTTGGTTCCAACTGCTGAACTTTCTTCAGATAGAAAGGATTTTGAAAACCCAGAGCTTGTTTAGTGGTATGATCATAGAAAAACTAAGGTTTCGTCAACATGTGAACAGTTTGTGCAGATTGATCTCTTTTAAAATCAATATTATCTAGCTGTTTGATCCTCTTTTCTAAAGCAATCTCTCTATCGATGTTCTTAGATTCTTCTTTCTTAAAATCATTTTTGAGAAGAGTAACTGTTTGCATTAAAGATTTCTTTTCTTTCAAATGTTCAGAAAGAGTTTGTTTAAGACGATCAATATCTACAGACTATGCACTTGAATCTGAAACGTTATTATTACTCTTTAAATTAACATTTTGTCCTTCTTTCAAAACTTTAACTTGGTCCTTATATCTTTCAAGCCCAGCAGTTAAAGTATCATTGACACTTTTATTGTCCAAATTTATCTTGGTACAATTTACTACTTGGATTTTCAGTTGTTCAATCACAGATAATATCAGTGCATCTTGTTGTGCAGAAGAGTTAGAATTCTGAACAGCTGCCTGTTGTGATTCAATCACATACTGAGAATAAGGAGTGATATTGCTATCACTGGTTATTTCAGTCTCTGAATGGTTTACAACATTCGACTGTTTAGAAGACTGCATCACCTGCACAACTTGATTAATCATATTGTTATTCACATTATCATGATTGTGTACCTCAACGAGAGCATCTGAACCATAATGAGATAAATTCGCCATGAGAGCAACTTTGGCAGTGTTGAGTTCATCACAATCAGAGTCATATGCATCTAAATCATCAGCTTGATAAGCAGCATTATGAGTAATGATAGTCTGTGTGGCTTGACCTTCTGTAATTCCTGGATCTGCCAAAAATGCTAGTTCCTCCTCATGTTGAATTTGACCATTTACTTGAGCTTATACCAGCAACACTTTATCCTTAAACCACGAATTATCCCTTTTTCTCTTTGGTTTAGTGCACTGTTTGGACATGTGTCCTTCCCCTTTGTAGTTGTAACAAATAACAGTCCTTTGTTTCCCAGAATTGCTTCTACTTGCTCCTAGAGTGTAGGTCCTTGTAGTACCCACAGCAAAAGAAGTTTGTCTCCCTTGAATTGGTTGTGAGATCACTCTCCCATCATTAATGGTAGCTTGTTTCCTAGGGTTTGACGAATTTCTCAACTGATTATTGGTAGTGGGGTAGCGGGAAGTGACAACAGCAGTTAAGAAATACATCATGTGATTGATGGCATCAATGGGATCATCACCTTTCTGGAACACTAGAACAATTAGATCCGAGTCTGGTTGGGAAAATTCAGGTTGTTGGTTAACTGTGGGAGCATATTCCAATTGAGGGATGGATGATGATGAAGAATAAACGTTGTGGTGAACGGATGATTGATAATCGTTGGATGGATAAGTGATTGAAAAAGGTGTTGATAATTGATGAGTTGGGTATTGTTCAGACTGATAAGGTGATCCATAATGTGGAGACTGATATGGTGAAACATGTGGTTGAAATTGAGTATTTTTGTATGAGTTTTGATGAGTTTGATAAGGAGACTGAGTCATCTGAAGGGTTGCAACCAAAGCAAGCAGATCTGAGTTGCGTTCATGCATTAAACGAACCTCATTTGCATGAAATTCATGTTGTCCCAAGTAAGCATGAAGCTGATCAATGTTAGTTGTGTGCAAATCCCGAACCAGTTTGACATCTGTCATAAATTTGCTCCACTCGGGAGGAAGAGTATTAAAAAACTTGGTGTTTACTTGAAATTGTTTTAGTTTCATATTGTAGATGTTCATGTCATTGAGTAGTAGTGAAAATCTCAAGTAGAAATCACGTAGTGTTTCCCCCTTCTTATAAGCAAACTTATCGAATTCATCATAAAGCTTACACTCTCTTTCCTGTTTCGTCAATGAAGTTCCTTGCATGAGAAGTTGAATTCTTTCCCAAAGTTCCTTGGCGACTTTATGATTGCTAACCAATGCATAGACCTCTGGTGGTAGTCCTTGGAGAATGATATTTGTTGCCTTGATATCACAATCAGCTTGAATTGCTTCCGTAGCAGATAACTCAGAATATTTCTTTGGTCTTTTGTCCACATTATTTTCCTCAATTGAAGGCCAGATGAGTGGACCATTTTCAACAGATTCAAGGATCATTCGTCCATGTTGTCTATTCATCATGTATAGCTCCATTCTGCTTTTCCAAGAATCGTACATATCCTTTTCCAACATAGGTGGACGATTGTCAGCACCCGAAAGAATCGCTTTGTCACAGCAAAGTCTTCATTGTAGAATATATGTGTTAATAG
The DNA here is from genome assembly GCA_026074375.1 of Tanacetum coccineum. Lineage (NCBI taxonomy): Eukaryota > Viridiplantae > Streptophyta > Magnoliopsida > Asterales > Asteraceae > Tanacetum > Tanacetum coccineum. The sequence continues at coordinate 6,276 of BQNB010074006.1, forward strand.
ATTACTGTTTGATCGAACGGTGGTATAAAGAAATTGTGAATGATTAAGTTGTCTTTTAAGTGTTTTAATTTCTTGAAACTATACGGGATTTTACAATTCTTGACGAAATCGGGAAAACAAGTTAATGTTTCACGGGATTTTACGAGTCAAAGAAATAAACTGTATAATTTAAAAACTTGAGTTGTTCGGTTTCAACAAACATTGGTTGTTCGATATCAATTACAATAGGTTGTTCGGTTTCAACTACAACAGTTGTTCGGTTTCAACTACAATCAGTTGTTCGGTTCAGTTGTTCGACTTCATTTGTTCGACTTCAGTTGTTCGACTTACACTATTTTGAAACCCAAAAATTTTAAAACACAAAAATACACCTTTTTTATGGTTGTTTTGCAAAAATATTTGTACAATTAGTGTTACTAAACCTATAGGAACAAGAAAAATAATAACTTTAAGGTTTTTAAGTCAAAAAATTTAAAATCAAGATTTTGTTCTTTCTAAAGTTTTCGAACACAAAGATGACCAAAAATGATATTTTTTCTAGATTCAAAGCTTGTACACCTATATCCTAAAGATACTAGATCAAATTTACCAATGTAAATGATCTTTTAGTGTACACAATAGCTTCGAAAACAAGAAAAAATAAAGATAAAGGACGATTTTTTGCAAGAACACACAAACCAAAAAAAATAAACACAAAAACTAAACACACCACTCCATGGCTCTTGATACCAATTAAAGAATATAAGTAATCTTTAACAACAAGAATTAGAGAGAGAAAGTTTGAAGGAAATGAGTATTTCTTGTGAAAGAAAGTAAGAGAAAAGAAATGCATTAACTATGTGAAAAATACAACCAACCAACCACCTCTCCAAGGCATGGAGAGGTGTTTATATACTTACAATGGATCATGGGCTTGGGCCTTCATGGGTTTATCCATGGGCTTTTAGCTAACTAACTATGTAAGTTTCCAAAAATTACTTAATGAGCTAATGACTGTTATCTATGAAAGTGACCGACACTTTCGTGTTCCTAACAATGTTCCCCCAAATAGATAATCACCAAGACCTAATTACAAGAAGCAGTTATGTTTAATGTAAGATTTTCTATAATTTCCGTTATGCACTTAAGCCTAAGAGTTATAAGATCGTTTAAGCTACATCAAAACTGTTCAAGATAGGGTTATTGGTTTGGGGGGAAGCTGATTCAGAATCTTCGTCAAAAAGAAGTCTATGAAGAAAGCTTTTTAAGACATGATGTATAAATTGGGGGAAGTTAATCTAGTGCATACTTATTACAATGTTCCAACAACAAGCAAAGACAAAGAGGATTTAAGTTGAGGTACATGTATGAAGCCAAAGGACAAGAAAGACATCCTCAACATTAGAAGCACCTTCGAAGACTTTATTTTATTGTATTTGTACTTGTTAGGGACATTGTAAGTAATTCTCCACATTGGGGGAAGATTGTTAGCCCTAAAATGTGAGCGACATTCACGAAATACATTAGTTATTAATAACTACACACGCAGGGACTAGATATGTTAAGTTATCATAGTTTAGTAGTGTGAAGGCTATATATATCCACTCTTTACTTCCAAGGAGGGTTGAGGTTCATTTGACATAGGTGTATCATTCTTCTCTCTCAATCTAATACACCATATTTTCTTTCTTTCTCTCTCTACTCTCTCTCTCTCGTGGCTAAGTTCTTATTTTAGCCTCCCCGACCTCGGATCATGGTTATGCTAGTGAATTTTATGGGTAACACAGAATCCTTAGCAGGTGTACAAGAATCATGCCATGTCAACAACAACATTTTATCAGATCTATATTCAATTGCTGCACTGGTACCAGGCTCACTAATATCTTTTATTTTTGCCCTAACCTGTGGTGGTGGCCTTTTGTAAGAGTTTACAACCGTATAACCATGTTCTATATAGACCTCAAGCAACTTACAACTTCTAACAAGGGTAGCCAGACAACAAACATCCTCCTCACATGCCAAAGCATACAACCCTTCATCTAAAGTACTAAGTGGTCTTAGATAATTATAAAACAAGGGCTCAAACTCACCTGTATAACCTAATTGAAGAACCATCCTATTCAATGCAATTATAGTAAACAAATCGATATCGACCATATCAAATATGTCAACATGACCATCAACATATCTTCTGCCTGGATATTTGTGAAATCTACCACCATGATGTATTCGAATCGAAAATATATAGGGTGCATTCTCTGAAAATCAAAATCAAAACTAACTCCATAATTCGACAATAAAATAAGTAAAGGACAATACATTTGTAAAATATTAAACTTTAAGCAAAAGGGCTTCAAATCATTACCATATGCCGATTCTAGATCTTCAGTTAGTCGATGGGTGGTGTTCGCCCACTTTCTTTTGCGGAGCTTTAATCCCGTTAGCACCAATGCAAGTAGATTTGAATGTACCAAAAATGTTAAGTCTGGGTTGTGAGAGAATTAGAATTGGATTTGGGCGGGAATAATCTTGTGAAATTATAGGGATCAGAGGTGTAGGGGAAGTGTAAAAAAATTAATGCTGATGGGATGTGAAGTGTACAGGTGTAACCAAAACTAAAAAATGTAAAAGGGACCAACAGTGTAACTAAGTTTTTATGTGAAATTACCAAAATACTCATCACTAACGGAGACACATAACGATAGTTAATCACTTAGGACCACGAGCGCACCAAAATGACCACTTTCGTGACCATTTCCGTCGATTTTCAAAATGAGGGACCAAACGGGTGAACGTGGCTTACTTTAGGGACGAACAGTGTAATTCACCCTTATAGTTACAAACTTATTATCGCTTGATCATCCATGATCGGTTGAAATTGGAGAAAAATAACTAAACTAAAACATATACTTAATGATATGCCTGATTAAGTTATTGATTCATGTATTTACGGTGATTATTTCTCTTTTAAAATCTTCTCATAATTGTTGAGACTAGAAGAATTTCAACTCAACCTTTAATCTGTGGTGGGTTTAAGGGTTCTCGTAAACTATATAGATTTTTTCGTGTAGTGTAAGTTTTTGTCAAAATAATACTTTTAAGAATAAACTTGATTCAAAATATTTGTGTTACATGTCTTGTTTAATTAATCTATTGTATTATCTTAAACAATTATTTGTGAACCCGTCAACTCGGCCACCTGTAATTTGTGTTCGCAACTGCCTTTAAAGTAAATATGATTTCATCTTTCACCTATATATCTTATGAATCATACTTCAAGTATTATTTGTATAATTTTGAATCATTCTTGAAACCTCGAAAACATCACATACCAAAATCTTATCGATTTTATGTCTATCATCGTCAACAACCAATATCCATTCTTTATTTCCCTAACGTCACATACATGAATGTTATGCTAGTGATATATAATGGAAGTGAGATTAGTATGAATGAAAATTTATAACGACGTTTAAGGTTATGTATGAAAACTTAAGTAGATGCCTGGATGAAGTTTTGCATTAAGTTGAGAAGATAATCGAGTAGGTAATATCCAAAATTTAAAAGAAGAGTTGCCTAAGTAATGTATAGAATTGGTTTTAATAGTGCCTTTTAGAAGGTATGTTAGGATATCATTTCATCACCTCCAACACAAAAATAAGAAAAATAGATTTTAGAGAGAGAAAGTAAAAAAAGAAAAAATGGTTACTTGTTCATAAAAGGAAAAATGAGAAGCAACACCCTCTCCACACTTGGAGAGGGCTATAAATAGTTACAAGAGTGAACTAATCTTGAGGGCTTTGTGTTGGGCCGGTTCATAATACAAATGTGCTTGAGCCCGACAACAAGGCCCAACTAGCTTAACTAAATTCCCGTAAACTATGTTTTATGATGTGGCCTGTTGTTTTTAATAGAATTTTTGGTAAAATGAAGAATTCACTTACTGTGATGTGATACTAATGACGCGGTGTCATTAGAATTAGTAGAAATTTTGTAAAATTATGTAAATTAAGTGGATTTTGTGTAACTTGACTATGACTTTATTTGATCAAGATTGTTAATTTATGTGATTTGTAGAAACATTGATTTTGATAGTATAATTATAAATAATAATCTATCGAATATGGCCTAAGGCATAGAAACGTTTATGAATGGTTGCAAGCGTTAAGCAAATAAGATTTTGAGGACGAAAGCTAAATAAGGGGGTAGATTTGTAACACCCCAAAACCGGTTTTTAGGTATTATATTACGAGAATGTCATCAGGTAAGTTTGACTACGAATTTTATAAGTTGAATACTTGACTTGATTGGTTAGTCAAAGCCGATAGTAAACTGTAAGTCTATATATTATGTAAGTTGTTCTAGAAAGTTTAATGTGTCACAACTATGACGGAACTAGTATTTAAGGGCCATAGTTTCCAATTAGGAAAACTAATGTCTAGCTTATCTTAAAGGCTTCTCTAGATAATTATTAATTTGAGTAGTGTTCTTTGGTATATCAGTTTAGAAGAGAAGAAAATGGAGGGAAAGACCAAACCATGTTACTTAATGATCTAATGAAGAGAATCAATGTTCCTAATTCAAGGGTTAAGCATTAAAAATAATCCTACAGGAAAGCAAGCAATGAAGATGAAGATGAATTATTGGTAATTTAGCTTGAAATAAGAGACTTGAATGCGGAGACAGAACTAGGCTAGTTAAGCTCTAGTTAATGAGAGTTCTAGTTTAGTCATGGGACTAATACAGGAATGTATTTGTTTATGATGTGATGATATGTTTAATTTGGTTACGATGCTTTGTATGCAAGTGATTAAAGATAAGTGTGGTAAGTATGCAAATGAGATGTGTGAATGGTTAACTAATACAAATATGATGTATATGTATGCATTTGATTATGTCATGTGTGATAATATTTTATTGCGGATTACTTACTAAGCATTTTCGCTTACAGTTTAACTGTTTTGTAGGTGCTTATGTGTTGAAGGGAAAGCCTTGGTAAAGGCTTAGGATTGGGCACGAGTTGGAAGTTATTGGTTATGCATGTACGCGCAAGTAGGGCGCCGAGCTCAAACCCCCAAAGTTGAAGTAAATATGTTTTTAGATGGTCTTTTCAAAGTTTCAAGTGCGTTGTGTATTTTATAAACTTGTGGTATGGTTTTGGTATAACAGTTGTATGTAAAATGGGTATAAACGGATGTTTGGCAAACCCCATAGTTATTTGTTTCTGGATCGCCGAAACCAAGTACATTTATGATTTAGTATAAGTTGGTCACTAAAAAATGGGTCAAAAAGGAAAGTTGTAGGAAATGGGTCATTTTCAGGGTACAAAAAGGGATATATTTTAGATTATACCCCACCTTAATAGTGTCTACAAGAAATGAGTCTTCTCTGTGTACAAAAAGAGTATATTTTAGACTAATACCCACCTTAATAGTGTATGCAGGAAATGAGTCTTTTCTGGGTACAAAAGGGGTCTACTAAAGACTAATACCTACATTAATAGGGTATGTTTGAAAAAAAGTTTGAATAAGCTGTAAACACGTCTGAATAAGCTGTCTAATAAGCAGTCGAATAAACTACTAATAAATACATAAAATAGCTGAACCTATACATAATAAGAGTTTGTATGTACTGAATAAGTAGTAAAGTCCGAATAAGCAAATCTGAACGAATTAGCAAGTTTTCTGAACAAAAAATGCTTTCTGAATAAGCAATAAGCACGTCAGAATAAGTTGTTTGAATAAGCAGTCTAATAAGCTCTTCATACCGTAATTATCAAATATTCATCCCTCTAGCTCTGATACCACATGTAGGATCCTAATAAGCAAAAATAAGCATAGTGAGAGAAAGAGAGAATTTAATAATCTTTTCTTATTTGATATTGATACAAATAAGGTGTTATGTTAGTGTTATATTATATGGATGACATTTAGCCTTATTTATACTTAGTGATGTGGCTAAGTATATAATAAATACAATAATGGTCCCTATACTATTTCCTCTTAAGCACATTGATCCTAATCTAGTTACATTCTATCTTTACATCATAAATAGAATTTATCTCAAATTCTAACATGATGCTTTGTATGCAAGTGATTGAAGATTAGTGTGGTAAGTATCCAAATGAGATGTGTGAATGGTTAACTGATATAGACATGATGTATATATATGTATTTGATTATGTCATGTGTGATAATATGTTATTGTGGGTTACTAACTAAGAATTTCGCTTACGGTTTAATGTTTAACCATTTTGTAGGTGCTTATATGTTGAAGGGAAAGCCTTGGTAAAGGCTTAGGATTGGGCACAGGTTGGAAGTTATTGGTTATGCATGTAATCGTAAGTAAGATGTCAAGCTCAATCAAGGTTGAACCCTCAAAGTTGAAATAAATGTGTTTATGGATGGTCTTTTAAAAGTGTCAAGTGTGTATTGTATATTATAAACTTGTGTATGGTTTGGTATATGAGTTGTATGTAAAATGGGTATAAACGAGTTTTTGGTAGACCCTGTAGTTATGTGTTTATGGGTCGTCGAGACCAAGTACGTTGATGAAAATGAAGTGTTGGTCTTGTTAATGAATTCTAAAGGTTTTCATGTATGGTTGAAGTGGTATAAGTCAATTTCTTAAAAATGGGTCAAAAAGGAAAGTTGCAGGAAATGGGTCATTGATGTGCTGTCGTGTAGGGTTAATTTATTGATTACAAAGTTTTAAATTTATATTTAGCCGACTTATCCTAAAACAACACTTTAACGGGCAGTGTACCCGATCGGGTAGAGTTTCGTGGTAAGTAAGGTGTCGAACACTAAGAGAGAGGTCGTTAACCTTATAATCTATCAGTATTTTAATTACTTCCATTTAAGTTAGTTCTAACTACTTGTTAAACCTATGCTATATACGCTTCTAACCGATCTGGGGTTTTTCAGCCTGAAGACGCACAGGTTTTGTGGTGACATTAACAATTCTAAACACAATAAACCATGCAAAAAACTATCAGAAGAATTAAAAGAGCGGTGCAAGCCAAATAATAGAAAACCGTATTAGCCATATTAAATCCGATTAAATGCTGGTTTGTTTAGTTAGTGCAATGATTTCTTATCTCGAAGCGGCATATCATTCTTAAGACCTTAGGCGGAATCACCTAAGACCTAGACACTTGAATACTGTCCACAAAACCATCCACATAAAGCAATCATTTTAGTAATTATAATCTATCTAAGATTATAGCAATGGTGATCTTATAAACCCTTAGCCCATCGGAACGTTACCACTGTGATCGTTTTGACGGTATTTTATATACTGGTAGTCCACTAATTTAAATCTTTATCAATTAACAAGAACATACTTGTTGAAACATTACAGGTTACCTGCCGGTCCAACTAAGCTCTTAATTTAAAGAAACAAAGACAGAAGTTACTTGTGATCTATGGGCCAAAATATAAAACACGATATGAGAGTATCCCATATCTAGCTCGCTTATTAGGTGAAACAGACCCGGTTGCAGATAGGTCCCATATTCAAACACTAGACAAGTCATCATGGTGATAAACATAATTAATCTTCAACGATTAATTACGTACATCGAATTTTTAAAACAAACCAAAACCTTAAATCTTCATAATATGGGTAATACAAAAGGTAATGCCCAAAACCATTGTAATTATACAACGTGATCAATTTTAAACCTAGTAAACTAAACGTTTTACCGAACGATACCAAAAAATAAATGATTACAAGAGTAAAGAAATTACATAGTGTCTTCTATGGAATCGTGATCAATGTTTGACCTTTATTGCTCTTCTTCTCTTCAGTATATCGTCTTTTATGTGTATGGTATGAAGAATATGATTTTGCACACTGAAAACTCGTTTTTGAGTCTTCTATTTATAACCTCTGAAAAATGCTGGATACGCCGTATTAGGTTAGGCCAATACGGCGTATTGGGGTGTATCCCTTGGAGTGCGCACAAAGTTTTAATCAATACAATATACAAATCCCCACAAAATATAATATCTTCATGATCACTGAATAGTTATCTTTATGGATACAGCGTATGGTAGAAGGTTGATACGCCGTATTGGGAATTGTGAATACGCGTTTTCTTGTGAAGACTTGGCGCTGATACGTTGTATCTATTTTCCTGGATACGGCGTATTGGTTAGAAATGAGTAATCTTCAAATGTCTTCGTTTTAGCTCCAAAATAGGCGCCTTTTAGTATGTCTTCATAAATCGCTCCTTAATTACTGGCAAATTACACTTTAAAAATTAAAGTACACATTCTTGCAATAATTATACAAAAGTGGTTAGTTTATTCGAGATAAATGATGGTATAAATGTGACGCTATTTGATGTCATCAAATATCCCCCTACTTGAATCCTACTTGCCCTCAAGTAGACTCTAGATTATATTGAAAATGTATCCTAACTGTAGTCAAGGATTTTTCCGTTTAAGCACTTCTTTCATTTTAATCACCTGTACAAGATCAAGCACCTCACGAAATATGGAAATGAAATCACTTAGATTACTCAACTAATCTAGGGTGTAACATTTAAGTGGTACGCTTAATTACTTGGTCGTGATTAACTTTGTATCATAAGCTTGGCAAGGATACACATCTTCACCACTAGAGCTAAAGAGAAACAAGTCAAAAAGGTAAATTGGGTTTTTGTATAAGGCTAAGGGTAAATCATTCTAACAATCTTTCACCGATAGTACCACCCCAACAAGACAGCTGAAGCACACTTACACGGCCATAACGACGGAATAGACATGTGTGTTCGAACACATCTTCATTCGAGCTTAACCAAAGGTTAGGAGGAAGAATGATATAGGGTAGGGATCTTCTAGTTTTCACGCATACATGGCCGTAACGATGAAATAGACATGCATGACTCACTCCAACCTCATTGGTGTAAAACCTAAGGTTAATTGCTAGGAATGGAAAGTAAATTGTTGTTAAATAAAATTCACAAAACAAATAGATTAAGCTTGAACAGATAAGGTAGTTGCTAGTGACTTTTCTCTGACCATTCCATGATAAAGCACGCTCGAAATATATACAAACGCCTCGATCATAGAAATGACAAAGACAACATAAGTTGGCGTTCCCATAATGGTCAACTTCCCTTACATCCCAAACTTACATACTTTTACAAAAGTGGTGATATCGGCCACTTTATACAAAACTATACATCGTTGACTTTTATCCTTGAATAATCGATCCTTCCAAGAATTTCATTGGTTTAAGTTTAGCGAACTGACTATAAAACTTCCTTCTCTTTTTTGATGCATTTTTTCTCATTTTTCCCATTTTTCATACCAAATCCGCGTGGCAATTTCACCGTCTTCACAATCATTAATTTTTGGATAATTTTTCCTTTAAACGCATCTTCGATAAATACAGAATCGCGAAAGTAAAAAATACATGAGCTACATATTTTCCATTGCATTGTGTCAAGTTCCCCGACCATAACAGAATAGAAAATTTCACTTGACGCAAAAAATACAAAACTTTAAACAAAAGCAGACTAAAACTGGATTAAGTGCTAATCTACTGGGTAGGGATAAGGTGTAAAGGGTAACGAAAAATGAGACATATGCAATGGCTCAACAGTTTTTTCTAGGGGATCTTTCTCTTACCAGTGAGAGTAAGCAAATGATATAGGATGTAACTAACCATGTAGTTAGTTAATTTTACAACAGTAAGGCTTTTTGGTGTATTCCTAAAATGTTACCAGTTGAAAATGTATCTCCATCCTAAATCCATAGTACGCATCGTGGGGATCTCGAGTGAATACCAGGCCATGTTTCTAAAGTCCACGACATCACCGGCAACACTCTAATTTGTGTGGAATTTTTTAGTAGAGCATTGAAACGAAATAGGCTAATTCTCACAAATTACATATGGGTTATCGTGTGCGGTCATGTAACTACGCCCTCCGTCCCTAAATAATGTCCAGTATTACTTGTGAAGTCAGTCATCTTCAACTTTGACTTAAATTATTGTGATTGTGTTATATAATACTTGATGCAAAAGAATGTCAATTGATTGATTTTTCAATGTATTTTCATCGAGTATTTTCATCAAGTATTATAAAAACACAATCAAAATAATTTAATGTCTATTTTGAATGAAGAATGACTTCGAAAGTCAATAGTGGACACTTATTTAGGGACAGAGGGAGTAGTCATTTTTACAAAAGTTATGCTAGAAAAAAAATTAAATTTGGCATAATTTAAGCACATTATCATGTTGTTTGTAAAAGAAAGGACAAATGGCATTCTAATTCCCATCCCCCCACTAGTTATACAACGTCCTCGGTTATAATAGAAACAAGAAATAAAATGGAAATAGAATGAAACGAGGTACTCCCCTGTTATGTTGCTCGGGATATTTTTCATTTTGAGTTCTTGAGCAAAAAGTATTGATAGGCTTCAAAATGCTGTCGACATGCAACACACGCCTTTTTTTTAGAGTATACCATCTTTGCGATTTCCTTATTGCAAGGTCCTACATAAAAAGATTAAAGAAATGCAAGTCGATCTCCGTGTATCGTGGGGTTAACTCGAAATATATACCTAAAACTGTACAGGAAGTCGATACGCCTATCCATTTCCCCCAGGATATGGCTATGATAAACCTGTGTCGAATACCTGTATTCGTTTAACGTATACGCCGTATAACTTGCCACAAATTAAGACTGGATGAACGCCATAAGTCAATGCGACGAATCCATGAGTTGTGGATACCCGTATAGACACTGGGAAGACAAGACTCGACAAAATTGAAAATTACATCTGTTGTCTCCCGGCAAGCACGTGTGTTTACAGAACAGTCTGTAAGTTAGACATGCCCCATTTAATCACATCCTTTAAAACAATTTGGGGTCAACGGAATCCAAACGACACATATAAATTCTGGAATAATTTAAAAGCAACCCGTTGATAAGATAATTAAAAGTTCAGTATATTAATATTTATTCCATATAAAAACTGCAGTTTGAAAAATTTTTATTAATTGTATCATTACTCTTTTCTGATAACTTAGTTGGCCTTTGTCAGTGACGGTATTACATCAGGTATTGGTGTGACAGACATATACCCCAAAGGTTGCTCAATATCAATTTCATCATTACCATTGTCCGTATCCGATTTAAAATCATCGGGATAAATCACGTTAAAAGGAAATAAATCATTAAAGTATAAAACGTTTTGTTCCTTTTCATCACATTCGGACAATGATGTTTCACTTTTCAAATCAATTCATCGAATATGTGAGACTTTACAGTAGTTTCAGTTAAGAAATTGGATTTAGACTTAGAGATCAAGGAAACAATGCTGAAATGTATTCTCAAAATCTTAAAGAAGTCTAAACATATAAGAATGACTGAAGGCCCAAAAAAAACCCCCCCGTTCGGTAAGGAAACGAAGGCAGATTTAAACTTTATCATTATCATATTTCGAATCCGTTTTCAAATCGTCGACAGAAATTATTTTATAGGAAAATGAATTTTTGTCATAAATTACCGTGTAATCTTCATCGTTGGATTCGTCAAACGATATCCTAAAGTCAATTTTATTGTCGTTAAGAGGACTTACCGTGGGTTCACAGAAGAGCGTTACTTCATATAATAACGCGTCATTAAAGACTATAGCCAGGAATTCAGTTTCAACAGATCTGAGGTCGTGAACGTCTTCGTCGTACCAGATCTTACCATATGTAGCAGGTTCCCAGTTATACACCTTACCACGCCTACGAGCTTTTTCATTCTCAAGCCTGATGTATTCTTTCATAGTAATGTTGGGGTCATCCATTTTAAACTGTAATAAATTTGCTAGGAACGAAAACGGTCAAATAGATAAATACGCCGTATTCAGTAAACTGAATACGCCGTATGGAGGTTTAGAGTCGAATACGCTGTATTGGTTTAGAAAAAATTTATACGCCGTATCTAATAAATTGAATACGCCGTATTAAGTATTCGACTCAGAATATTACAGATGACTTAAATAATGCTGAAATTTAAACAAACAATTAAACACGCAATGCAATTAAATACAAACAGAATTAAATTACACTAATTAAATTAATGGTTAGAAATATTAATAAAATTAAAGGTTAAAAATTTTCACTCCCCGGCAACGGCGCAAAAAACTTGATGTGCTGTCGTGTAGTGTCAATTTAATGATTACCAAGTTTTACATTTATATTTAGCCGACTTATCCTAAAACAACACTTTAACGGGCAGTGTACCCGATCGGGTGGAGTTTCATGGTAAGTAGGGTGTCGAACACTAAGAGCGAGGTTGTTAACCTTATAATCTATCAGTATTTTAATTACTTCTATTTAAGTTAATTCTGATTACTTGTTAAACCTATGCTATATACGCTTCTAACGGATATGGGGGGTTTCAGCCTGAGAGACTGGCACATGTTTAATGGTGACAATAATCAATTCTAAACACAATAAACATGCAAGAAAACAATCAAAAGATAAAAGAGCGGTACAAGCCAAATAATAGAAAACTGTATTAGCCCTATTAAATCCGATTAAATGCTGGTTTGTTTATTTAGTGCAATGATTTCTTATCTCGAAGCGGTATATCATTCTTAAGACTTAGGCGAGACATCATCCTAAGACCTAGACACGTTGAATCCTGTCACAATTAACGCATCCGCATAAAGCATCCTTTAGTTTAATTATAATCTATCTAGGGATTATAGCAATGGTGATCTTGATAAACCCTAGCCTATCGGGACTTTACCCACTTACTGTTTGACGGTATTTTATATACTGGTAGTCCACTATTCAAATCTTTATCAATTAATCAAGAACATACTCGTTGAAACATTATGGGTCACCTGCCGGTCTAACTAAGCTCTTAATTTAAAGACAAAGACAGAACGTTATTTGTGACCCTATTGGTCCAGTAATATAAAACACGATATGGAGAGCTATCCCAGTATCTAGCTCGCTTGTTAGGCGTAACTAGACTGTGATAAACATAATTAAACTTTCAACAATAAATTAAGAAAATTAGTTTTAAAACAAACCAAACATTAAATCTTCATTAAGATGGCTAATACCCAAGGGTATTAGCCCATAACCATTGTAATTATACAAGCGTGATCAATTAACCAAGGTAAACTAAACGTTTTACCGAACGATACCAAAAATTAAATGATTACAAGAGTTTAGGAATTACATGGTGTCTTCTATGGAATCGTGATCGAAGCTTGACCTTTGTTGCTCTTCTTCTCTTCAGAAAATCTTCTTTTATGTGTATGGTATGGAGAATATGATTTTGCACACTGAAAACTCGTTATTGAGTCTTCTATTTATAACCTCTGAAAAATGTTGAATACGCCGTATTGGGTTAGGCCAATACGGCGTATTGGGGTGTATCCCTTGGAATGCGCGCAAAGTTTATGATCAATACAATATACATTCCTAAAATATAATATCTTTGTATCTCTGAATAGTTATCTTCATGGATACGGCGTATGACAAAAGGTTGATACGCCGTACTGGGAATTGTAAATACACGTTTTCTTGTGAAGACTTGGCGCTGATACGCCGTATCTCTTTTCCTGGATACGGCGTATTGGTCAGAAATGAGTAATCTTTAAATGTCTTCGTTTTAGCTCCAAAATAAGCGCCTTTTAGTATGTCTTCACAAATCACTCCTTAATTACTACAAATAACACTTTTAAACAATTAAGTACACATTCTTGCAATAATTATACAAAAGTGGTTAGTTTATTTGGGATAAATGATGGTATATATGTGACGTTATTTGATGTCATCAATCATTTTTAAGGTACAAAAAAGGATATATTTTAAACTATAACCCACCTTAATAGTGTATGCAGGAAATGAGTATTTTCTTGGTATAAAAGGTCTATTTTAGACTAATACCTACCTTAATAGTGACTGAAGGAAAAGATTTTTTTGTGGTACAAAAGGGGTCTATTTTAGACTAATACCCACCTTAATAAGGCCTGCTTAAAAAAGGTTCGAGTAAGGAAATGGGCGTTTCATCCGCCACTTTCACCCTATTTGCTTGAGCTTTCGTGATCAGCCAACAGTTTGACCCATACAACATAGTTGGTATAATTGTCAACCTAAAAAATTTCCCCTCTAGCTTAAATGGGGCTTTCTTATCATATAGTACTTTTGACGTCGCGCTCAATTTCACCTAACTTGCTCTATTACGATGGGTTCCTTCATCGTCTATCCTCCCTGATTTGTGTATCATCGAACCCAAATATCCAAAAGACTCTTTTGGTTGAAGGATCCAGTCATTGATATGAATTTCCATTTCTTCGTCATGGACGATCTTGTTCTACTGAAATCAAATCTCATGTATTTTTTCTTCTATCTACTTAGCTGAAGGCCATTGCCTTTGAATGCCTCCCTTCAGTGCTCATGTATGTTGCTTAATCCGTATGTTGATTCTGCAACCAACACAATATCATCTGTGAATATCATGAACCAAGGAATGCTCGTGATAGCTCGTCAATTATTAAGGCGAAGAGGTATGGGTTAATGGCTGATCCTTGGTGAAATCTTACTTTCACAAGGAAAAATATTATGTTCCCTACAGTGATCTGTACACGGGTCTTCGCCCGCTCGTACATATTCTTAATGAGTCTTATGTAAGCACTAACCACTTCCTATTATATTTCAAGATATAATTACTCCGTATAACTCATCCATATTACATATAAAGAATGAATGTGCTTTCTTGAAACTACCAAGTTTAAATTCCCATTGCCTTCAAAAGCCTCCCCCTCCAGTCTATCAAGTATGTTCTTAAGGGCCGAAGGTTATTCGCAACCAAACCACAATATCATCTTGCGAATATCATGAACACAGGAAAGAATTAAAAGGCAAAGAGGTAGGGTTAATGGCAGATCCTAGGTGAAATCTTACTTAAAACAAGGAAATAAAACATTAATGTTCCCTACAGTGATCAGTACAACAACGGTTATTCGCCCGCTCGTAGATATCCCTAATGAGTCTTATGTAAGCACTAACCACTTCCTATTATATTTCAAGATATAGTTATTCTGTATAACTCATCTATACTACATATAAAGCACGAATGTGTTTTCTTGAAACTTCAAACTATATCATACTATCTTATTATTAACATTAAAATAGAATTTACATAGTGGTGGAAGGCAAACGCACAACAAGATGCGTCGCTTGCCCTTTTTGAATTGCAAAACTTATTCTTTTTGAATTGCAAAACTTCAAACATAAAACCTTAAAACTTGATAAATTAAAATTAATAACAAAATCTACCACTAACTTAATAGGTTAAATATTGTTTAATCATAAAATCTTCAAACTTTTATCTTTTTTCGTTTATAATCCATAGACTTTTTTTTCTAGCGATGACTACAAATTAAAACTGTAAGTGTTGCATTAAAAAGGTCCAAAATCACAAGTTTGTATTTATAATTATTTGCCATTATACACCGTCGCTTTATTACATTAAAACATGATTTTTTTAGTCTTTCCATATTGGGCTAATGGTCTAAAAAAGCATCGAAGTTGCCACATTTTACTATTGTATGCATCCAAGTATTAATTTTCCAATGGAATACAAATCTTTTCCTAATCTTTCTATTGTAGCACTCTAACGGAAGTAATTTGACGTGACACTAAATTAATCAAATTTTTCTCGTTTTCCTTTTTTGCCCATGTGATATTTTACCAAACGATACCAAAAATTAAATGATTACAAGAGTAAGGAAATTACACGGTGTCTTCTATGGAATCGTGATCAATGCTTGAACTTTATTGCTCTTCTTCTCTTAAAAAAATCATCTTTTATGTGTATGGTATGAAGAATATGATTTTGCACACTGAAAACTCGTTATTGAGTCTTCTATTTATAACCTTCCTATTATATTTCAAGATATAATTACTCGTATAACTCATCCATACTACATATAAAGAATGAATGTGCTTTCTTGAAACTTCAAGCTGAAGGCCATTGCCTTCGAATGCCTCCCTCCAGTGCTCAAGTATGTTGCTTAACCCGTATGGTGATTCTGCAACCAACACAATATCATCTGTGAATATCATGAACCAAGGAATGCTTGTGATAGCTCATCAAGAATTAAAGTGAAGAGGTATGGGTTAATGGCTGATCCCTGGTGAAATCTTACATTCACAAGGAAAAACTTTATGTTCCCTACAGTGATCTGTACACGGGTCTTCGCCCGCTCGTAGATATCCCTAATGAGTCTTATGTAAGCACTAACCACTTCCTTTATTAATAATAATCTCTTACACTTTATTATATAACCCCTACACTTTATTTATTAACAATTTCCACCCTTTAACCCTTTATTTAATAATCTCTTACACACTTTATTAAATAACCCCTACACTTTATTTATTAATAATTTCCACCATTTAATATTGCATATTTCATAATTTTGCAAATGATAATAACACAAGAAACTCCAATGCTGGATATTTCATTGATCATATATGTTTATGAATGACCATCAATTAGTGCCCTTACAGATGTACAAAATAGGCCATTTTTGATGGTTCATTACATAAACTGTTAGCTTACATGGTACTAATGAGTTTTGTCCAAATATTACAGACCCAATATATTGTTCTAATGTTCACCAACCTATGCCCTTACATGATGTACAAAATAGGCATATTAAAAGTTAACTATTTAAATTTACCCCACATTAAATGTAGTGTTTTGACTACTGGCTTGTTTTGCCAACTTCCTTTGGAGGATTCTTGCACTTGGTCTCCTCAATGTTACTTGTTTTGGTTGTTCTTGTGTCTGCACTTGGTCCTGAGTTTGTTCTTGTATCTGCTCCACTTGAGTCAAGTCTATCTCAGCTTGTTCTTGTGTCTGCTCCACTTGGTCTTGATCTTGTGTCTGCACTGGGTCAGCTTGTGTCTGCACTGGGTCATCTTGAGTCTGCATTGGATCATCTTGAGTCTGCACTGGTTCATCTTGCAATCCAAACCATCTAGAAAATCCAGAAGTCCCTGCCCTCTTCTTACCTTGTCTTTTTTGTGTTCCATCACTTGACATAACTTTCCTTTTACACCCAGATCCACCTGCACCACCTTTTTTAAACCCACTTGCACCACCTGCACCTCCTTTTGACCCACCTGTAACTGCACTACCCTGTTTAGACCCACCTGCACCACCTTTTTAAGACCTATCTGCACCTACACTACCCTGTTGAGTCCTACCATTACCACCTTGTTCAGATCCATCCCTCATTGTACCTGTAACATTAACATCAGCATCCTCAAGATTTACAACTAATTGTTTCTTTCTAGGCCTACATGGCACTCCTTTGGGTTTTGGTGTTTGTTTACGTATTGGTTTTTTGCAACTTGCTTTGTTGTGTCTAGGTTTTTTACAATTTAAACAACTTCCTTGTGAACCTATCTTAGACACTCTAGTTGAAATACCACCCTCATCTTTAGATCTAATTCTTTTCTTTCTTGTCCTACCGGGCATTTTCTTAGGTTTTGGTGGCAAGACAGTTGAGTATGCTCTGATTAGGCCAGAAATTCCGACCAGGAACTGGTTTAAGAAAGTGGTGATAAGCTACAAAATACAAATCTGTTTCAAACCAAGCTGGAACATAACTCTCAGGTACCCTTTTATCAAGAAGATTACCTTTGTGACATGAACACAAGGTATGCTTGATAACTCTCACATCCTGCAATTGCATGTCTTCTTTCCTTCATCAACTGTGAATCCTTCACTCCCTGATCTCACCTCAAAAAGATTTCCACTAGCAGATATAACATGCCAAAACCTATAATTATTGGTTATTAGTGTCAATCAAAACAATGCATAAACTAACAACATTGAAGGGGAAATTACCTTTGTTGTTCCTTCAGCCATTCCAATCTCTTTTTGATGTTGGGACATACTCTAGGATTCCATTTCCTACTAGTTTCTCTCATTTTGTTCATCTTTCAAGCACTATCACTCTAATAGCTTCCAACATAGTTAATAGTGGCTTATGTCTAACACTAACAATGACACTATTAAAGCATTCACTGAAGCCATTCTCTATTGCTTCACAACCTCTGTCAACCTCAAAAAGGCTCTTGACCATGTTTTGGATTCTTATCTATAAGATACTTATGTGCATTTGGGTTAGCACTTTTAATCTTATCCATTATCTTGTTGAAAAGCTGAGGGTATGAGGCTTTAGATGTTGTCCAGAAATAATTCCTAAATTCTAACCCAGAGTAATGTTTCCTAAAGTTTTCATAAATATGTCTTGCACATTGCCTGTGCTCAGCATTTGGCATGACATCTTTAACAGGTTCAATAAGACCGTATAAAAATGACATTTTGTTAGGACATGTATAATAGTAGGGCTAGTTTATAACAGATATAATTGCTTACCTTATGTTGATAGGACATAAGAGTTAGCCCATTTCCTCTGCTGTAACCTAATTCTTCTTCCAACAACTCTAAAAACCAACTCTAGTTGTCTTTGTTTTCAATATTGACCACTGCCCAAACCACTGGGTAAATGTGGTTATTCCCACTCCTTCCAATTGTAGTAAGTATTTCACTTTGATTAGGACTTTTTAGAAAACAACCATCTAATGCAATTACTTTACTACACCCTGTCTTCCATCCATCTGCCAGTCCAGCAAAACATACATAGAACCTATCAAAGTATGTTTTGTCATCAGGATTAACAGTCACTCTTAACTTTACAGTGGACCCAGGATTAGAATCTAAAATTACTTTTCCATAAGATCTCAGCATAGCATAACGTTCACCAATAGTTTTTTCATACTCTATCAAAGCATATTTCTTAGCATTTGTACACTGATTGGGGTAACCTTACATTTATACTTTTTCATCACTAAGTCAGCTATATCACACAACCTAATATCTGGGTTAGCCCTAATCTTAAACCAAATACTTTTCCAATCCACTTATAGTTGACCAATGAGCCAAAGTTGAAATTCCTAACACATGTATGCTCATCATCTAATGATATAGATTGAAAAGTTTTTTCCTTAGTCATCCACCTAGCATAACATCTCCAAGGACATGCAGGCAACTCATCCCTACTAGCACTAGGATACCTACTCTGCTTTCTTTGTTACCTTTCTCATGAACAGACAACCTAGGTGGTCTTTGTCCACACTTTACTACCACCTTCTTTCTAGAACTCCTTTCATAGCATAATACGAAACCATTAGCTAGAGCATAGTAGTTTTGCATTTCTTTGAACAGTTCAACCGTTACATAACTTTTTTATAGCCAACTGAATTTAAACATAAAAATGTGCAATAACTCTATTTATAAACAACAAAAGTAAAAAATTAAACACCATAAGCTTTTCACATTATGGTTATTTTTATTTTTTTAGTCTCCATTGTGTTTTTCATCATACATAAGGATACTTCGTTTCACACCCACATAATTTCAACATAAATGAAATATCTAGAGTTTTTATTTTTTTTTTCCATCCTAATACAGTAGTCCTTAAGCCTTGTCAATAACTCAATATCATTGTAAATAACAATGTTCCATTAAAAGTCCTCACCCTCTAACCATTATCAGCAGACATATTGTTTTCTCATCAATTTAGGCTCATTCATTTCAGAAACAGAGTTACCTTTAGCATTACCTCTCATTAGCTATCCTTCCTATTTACATGTTCAATCAATTCTTCTTCATTAGGACTAAGACAGTCAACTGACTTATCTGAATCATACTCACTATCAAACTTACTATCAACAGTACTAGTCCTAGCTTTAAACAGACCCCCTATTTTCATCTTAACAAACCATCCATTGCCATTGTCAATTTTTTATAGAAGATGCCTGAGAAGACCTACCCTGTTTTTATTCAAACCTCCAACCATCTCAGCCCAATCAACAATCTCATCCATGGAAAAGTCATTGCAATACTTCTTTTTAGGAGGGCCCATTGTCTTAGAAACACAAGCATCCATCTCAGGTGTAATAACTTGACTTATATACTCTGAAAGATTCATATCTAAGTAATCAAGATAAAGTTCAAGCATACCAAATGTCTCTTCAACATCAAACATGTAAGATAATTCCCTATCGTCACTAACCCTAACTAAACCCCTTTCCAACTCTATACTAGCACTAGGATACCTACTCTGCTTTCTTTGTTACCTTTCTCATGAACAGACAACCTAGGTGGTCTTTGTCCACACTTTACTACCACCTTCTTTCTAGAACTCCTTTCATAGCATAATACGAAACCATTAGCTAGAGCATAGTAGGTTATGCATTCTTTGAACTGTTCAACAGTTACATACTTTTTACCAACCTGCAATTGAAACATAAATATGTGTCAATAACATCATTTATAAACAACAGAAAGTAAAAAAATTAAACTCCATATGCTTTTCACTTTTGGTTTTCTTAGTCTCCATTGTGTTGTTTCATCATACATTGGATACTTCTCCACATATTTTTCAACATAAATGAAAGGATCTTGAGTTTTTCCATCCTTATCAGTAGTCTTAAGCCTTGTCAATAACTCATTCATGTAAATATCATGTTCCTTAAAAGTCTCACCTCTAACATTATCAGCAGACATATTGTTTTCATCATTTGGCTCATTCATTTCTGAAACTGAGTTACCTTTAGCTTTAGCCTCTCTATTAGCTTTCATCCTATTTACAAGTTCAATCAATTCTTCTTCATTAGGACTAAGACAGTCAACTGACTTATCTGAATCATACTCACTATCAAACTTACTATCAACAGTACTAGTCCTAGCTTTAACACCCCCTATTTCATCTTAACTAACCTTCTCTTTGCCATTGTCTATTTTTTGTAGATGCTGAGAAGACCTACCCTGTTGTTCAACCTCCATCTCAGCCCAATCAACAATCTCATCCATGGAAAAGTCATTGCAATACTTCTTTTTAGGAGGGCCCATTGTCTTAGAAACACAAGCATCCATCTCAGGTGTAATAACTTGACTTACATCAAACATGTAAGATAATTCCCTATCGTCACTAACCCTAACTAAACCCCTTTCCAACTCTATATTTGGTACTTGGTAATACAAACCTTGAAAGTAGTTTCCATATTTTTCTTCTAAATATTCAGCAAACTTTTCGTAAGGCATCCTTGGAACACCCATATTAAGGATAACACCATTAACATAGCTTAGAGGTAAATGGGAAAAATAACCGTCATTATGAACATCAAAACAAAGGTCGGTCCTAGGTATCATAATGTTAGATAATTGAAAAAATTAGGGTTTATAAACATAAATCAACGATTAACAAACGAATTACAAAAAAAATAAGGTTTATGAACAAACGAACATGAATCATTGTTACTTACCTGATGACATAAATTAGGGTTCGTGTACGATCTCTGAATTAGGGATTGTGTGAATTAGGGATTGTGTGAATTAGGGTTCGTGTAGGATTAGGGATTGTGTGAATTAGGGATCATGTGTTTTTAGTTATATCAATTAGGGATTGTGTGAATTTTACATACCTAAGACTTTGTTTATTTGCAAAACGAACCCTCAATGTGGAAAACGGGAAATTTAAAAAGGATAACGAGAAAAAGTTGATTAATATAGTGACACGTCAAATTACTTCCGTTCGAGTGCTACAAAAAAAAATTAAGAAAAAATTTATATTCTTTAGTAAAATTAATACTTACATATTTAAAAAAAATATGAAAACTTCGATGCTTTTTTTAAGACCGTTTGCTCAATCATATTTAACCCAGAATTTTACAAGAATAAGCGATAACATTCTCACTAGTAGAGTTGACCACCGCATCCATCAAGAGTCAAAACAAAAAAAGTATCATAGTCAAACTCTATCAACTCTCCACAGGCGCCACGAATCATGCGGCACAGGATCATAACCTCATCCGAAAAAAACTGTAAAAAAAACCAAACTCAATCCAAATTCCTCAAATATAGGAAACCAAATTTTATATAAAAAAATAAAATAAAAAATAAAAACCTTATTATTTTTTTCATCATTCATTCTAATGGAACCGGATGACCTTGGTCTTGGCTCTTACTATCACCACCACCACCCACAACCACCTCAACCACCACAACGCCACCAGCAACTACCACAACAACAACAACCTCAGACAACAACAACCACCTTAACCAATGGCATGTTACAAAACACCAACGTTAATAATGATCCTAGACCATCTCAGTTGCTTTATCCTCATAGTTCTGCACCTTCTGTTGTTTCTTCTCCTTTAGAAACTGGTGTACGGAGGAAAAGAGGTAGGCCCAGAAAATATGGTACTCCTGAGCAAGCTGCTGCTGCTAAGAGGCTGTCGTCGTCTTCGTCTGTTCCGACGTTGTCGTCTCCTGTGAAGAAGGACTTCACGTTGGGTGTCGGTGGTGGTTCTTCTTTTAAGAAGTATTCACTTGGTACGTTTTTTGTTATATAAAGTTAATGATACCCAATCCCGCTGGAGCGAGTTATGAGGACGTACACGGCCTTCCGTAAGGCCGTGACATATCCTTTACTTCAAAACGTTTACCTAGTAAAGTTTAAACGATAGACTTTTTATTAGGCATCAGTCCTTACCACTAGGTCCTTTCGAGATGGTTTTTGCTTAAATAGTTAAATTATATGAGTACTATATCCTTTTGATTATTGAATATAGTTAGAGTTCGTGCTATATATATTTGCTTTGCTTTATTGTTCCCTTTTTTAATGTTTTCCTTAGTACTTTGTGATATTATTTGCATGGTAGAGACTAAAAGGGAATGTGTATATGTTATATTATATTAGTTTTAACATATTTTAAGCTAGTTCTTTGACCTTGTTAGTTGTTATGAACACTTTTACTCAAATTTTTATACATAATCTAGGCATTGCTTATTTTTTTTTATATATATGTTAATCACAATGATTTTATCTCTCCTTATGCGAACACAAGGCCCCTGATTTACATGCTAGAGTAGCACCTTAGGTTATGTTTTAGCATTGCTGGTGTTCCAGTTGATAAGAGGTTTTTAAGGAGTGATTGGGAAAGCATATTTTATGAGCCTCTGTCCTATTAAAATACAATGCATGAGAATATGAGATAGTATTTGCAAACCATCTCCAAGGTGGCCTAGTGGTAAAGTCTCAAAAGAGACTCGAGTTGATACCTCGTTGGGTGAACATCTTGCGATGGCTATGAAAAAGTCCAGAAAAGGCCACCAGAATACTGGTTAGGCTGTGTACATAAAAAACGGCTTGACTTCCCCGGGTAATCCGAATAGGGATCCCTCTCCGTTTACCCGTTTACATTAGATAGTGCTCCAATAAGCTAATAAGTGGCTCCATCTAGAAACTCATGAATGCTTATTAGCTGTTCCAGTAAGATGATATGCTGTTTGATTAGCTAATGCAAACACTTCAATTATAAAAGCGCTGGTTGATATTTAACGTCAACCCTTTCGCTTTCCTTATATGACATGCATATGGACTTTGTGCGAAGTAAAGTACCAACACAATGGTATTGTGGGTTCTTGCGAAAAAGATTTAAGGGGTTAGTAACATTGTCTTGAAAAGTTAAGATAGCATTCTGACTTTTGATTTGTAAAGTAAACTTGTTGGATGATTAAAGTCAAAGTGTTGTTTTATGTGGTTGCAAAGGAAGAAAGGGTGTGTATCTGTGTTTGTGTCATAGTCACAGGGATCGCCAAACCCTTGGCGATTTTCGATTTGGATCGCGCGTTCCCAATCGCGGTTCGGTAGCGATCTGGATCGCCGTGGACCGCGAACCGAATCGTTCCCATCGTCGTTCCCATTATCGTTCCCAATCACACCGAATCGGCGATCCAAAAATTATCAAATCGACGATCCAACAATTAGCAAATCGGTGATTTATGGCCTCGAAAACGCGTTTGATGGCTATGTAATACAATTGTGTGTAGATGGGAGGTTTGAAGGTTTATTGTGTAAAATTATATGAAACTAAACAATATTAGTTGTGTACGCCGTACCAAAGTATTTGGTACACCGAACCGGAATATATGGTACACCGAACCGAATCGAACCGAAATGAGCCTACCCCCCGTCGTACCAGATTTTAAGAAATAGCGAACCGCGATCCCGTACCGCGATCCCGTACCGGAGCGATCCCCGTTCCATGTGACTATGGTTTGTGTGAACTTTTCTCTATGCTCTTGCCTTTATGTGATTAATATAAGAGTTAGCTAGAACTGAATATTTGAGTAAATACCTTTTTTGTATCATTTTATTAGGCTTTATTTGGTTCACAAATATTGTATTTGCGAATAGTGCGTACAGAAAATGGTTAATTAACTAGAATGGTAAAGTACTTATCTGTTTCAGTGATTCTAATAACGTAGTATGAAAACATCAGTAATAGCAACATACTAAATTTGCTACCAGTTAAACCACTATATTTATATTTTTATGTCAATAATAGCAAAGTTTTTAGCTCATGTTGTTGCGTTTGGTAACAAATGCAAGTACGCGACTGTTACTGATAATTTTCACAGTACACTACTATAATCGGGCTAGAACGTGCAGAGTATCTTGCCTTTTAAAGCAATTAACCCTATAAAGAACTGCAATACTTTTTTTTTGGGTAAAGGGTTACCCCGATAAAGTAAAAAAAAAAAAAGAACTGCAATACTCTTTAGATATATAGTGGTTATGTACAAATTAATGTGCCATGGTCTTTAAGTTGTTGACATTTCCAATCTAAGTACATAATCGTTCATTGTTGTAAGTTTCTAGCAGCATGATAAGTGAGAGTTTTGTTTGCCAAGATGGGTTAAATTTTAATGAAGGTAGATGGCTATATATGGTTTTCTTTGGATTTTGTTGTGTTTGTCTTGAAATAAAATGCATCTGCGGCCATGTTTGCCGCCATTGTTTTTTGATAAAGTTAAATATCATCTACATGTAAATTTTTCCAACAAAATTTGGCCGAAAAAATTTATGTTCCATTTCTTTATTTGTTTATTCAGGAAACACTGGACAAGGTTTTACACCTCATGTTATTTCTGTGACTGCTGGAGAGGTATGAAAAACATATACTTCTGTGAACTATTCCATTATATCGTTTGCATTTCGATTACATATTATTATTTATTCTTATGTAGATATATTGCTTATATATTTATCTACTTACCTAATGAATGTATGCTTCCACTTATGGTTTCTGCCCTAAATAACTTCACAGGATGTTGGTCAGAAACTTATGTCCTTTATGCAACAAAGCAAGCAAGAGATGTGTGTCCTCTCAGCATCTGGTTCGATCTCTAACGCATCTCTACGCCAGCCAGCCACATCCGGAGGCAATATTACTTATGAGGTGAACAATCTTCACATTTTCAAATGTTTTTTTTTCCAAAAACACTTGTCAAATCGACATTAATTTGTGGTTTATCTGGTATCAGGGTCGTTTTGACATCCTATCGCTCTGTGGATCCTATGTCCGCACTGATTTTGGTGGCACCACAGGTGGATTAAGTGTCTGTTTGTCTAGTAATGATGGGCAAATCATAGGTGGTGGCATTGATGGGCCGCTGATAGCTGCGGGTCCAGTGCAGGTAGCATTCAGCTCCTTTAGCTTAAGGTACTTTCTTGACTGTTCTCTGCGTTTAATGCTAATTATTTGATTGTTT
>BQNB010074007.1:0-26808 GCA_026074375.1 Tanacetum coccineum
CTCGGTGAGAGGTGAATGGAAATTCACGTTTATGTTGCGAATCGAGCTTGAATTTCATTAAAGATTTGATTTTAGATTCTAAGACTAATAATGCAAAAGGAAAAACACATAAAGGCAAGCTAAACTAAAAATTAAAACAATTTAAAAATCTAACGACATTTAAAAGTGATTAAAAACTAATTAATAACTAAATTATACTTAACTAATCAACTAAAAATGACAAATTAAGATTCTAAAAATTCAAAATGCAAACTTCTAAACTTAAATGCTTTAAACTAATTTTTAAAAATAGAAAATATTTTTTTGGATTTTTAAATTATTTAAAACTATTTATTAAACTAAATAATACTAAAAATGAAATTAAAAATACTAAACTTAAACTTAAATTTTTGAGAAAATTCCTAAAAATACTAGATACTATTCCTAAGATTTATAAAGAAAAATGACTCCAAAAAGCTAAACCTATAAGCTGCTAAAAAATCAAATAAGCTGAATAAGCAAAAACTGAATTAAAGCATATAAGGAATTTATTTCTAATATTAAACAGAAAAGACCCAAGGGCGCTACTGGTTAAGGTGTTGGTGTTGCGAAGGTGAGGTCGCAGGTTCGAGTCCTGGACCTACACTTTTTGAATTTTTTTTTTTTTGACAAACCTAAAGTATAAACAAAAATAATCAACTTTTATAAAAAGGACTTTTTGACAAAAATTAAAAATAAGCTAGAAAAAGCTAACTAAAAGTGACAGATTTGCTTATTAAATACTTAAAACACTTAGCTTAACTGAATGATTTTTAAAATTTAATAAGCAAATGTGAACAAATAAGCTCATGACAGACCTTAAGCTAGACTAAATAAATCCTAAGGAGAAAAATAAGCAAACTGAATAAGCTAGAAAACTACTAAAAAGCTCAAAGACAACAGACTTTAAAACAGGATCTAAAGAGCTTTTGACAGTTTTTTAGCTAAGATTAAAGCTAAATAAGCCAAAAGAAAAAGCTAAATAACCTAAAACAGATTGAAACTAGTACTAGAAGAACACAAATAAGCTAAACTCTGGTAATTTGACTAAAGGATTATGCTAGAAAAGAAGACTTAAAAGTGAAAGACTAAGCTAATATTTTTGGCTTTTTGACATTTAAGACATATTTTAAACTTAAAAATAAGACTCAATAAGCAACATTTAAGATCAAAAACTTAAAACAGATAAGGAACTTAACTCAATAAGCTAATATAAACTAGATTTAAGCTAAAATAAGCAACTAAATAAGCTAAAATCCTAGGTTAAACAGACTGCATACTTGACTCTTTTTTTACTTTTTGGTGCTAAATTACTAATGCAACTCAAATTTTTAAGACCCTAAACTGAATTTGACAATCTAAAAGCTTAAAACAGATTTTGATCAAACTATAATAAGCTAACTCTAACAAAACTATTCCTAAATTAACCTATAATTTTACCTCAAATGATCTGCATAACTAGACTCTTAAGAACATTGACTGTTTTTTGACTAGAATGCTTAATTGACTTTTCCAAAGAAAAACAACTCAAAACAGGTTTGTGATAATGCATTTGTAGTTCATTTTAAGCACAAAGACACAACTTAAGCATACTTTTTAAGAATTCAATCTATAAGCAAATTTAGAAACTTAAAACTAGCAGATTTTGATATTTTACTAAACTAACTTTAAATCTAACCAAAACTTACTCCTAGCCTATGAAAATTATCATTTAGATATAATAAGAGCTAATTAAAACTGACTTAATCCTAAAAGTACCACAAGCAGTCTTAACTTAAGTTAAGACTGCTTATGCCAAACACCCCTTTAAAACTTGTATTATCATTTTTAAGCTAAAACAGATTGTTACAAGCCTTGATTTGCAAAAACAGATGAAAAACTAAGACAATGAGAGACAAATAAGCAAACACCTAGAGGAAATAAGCACTAAGCAATAAGCTATACTACTAAGCTATTTTAACTAAAAATTTAACAGTTTCAATTAAAGCTTAAACTAAACTAATTTAAACTAAACACTAGACATATTAAGCTAATATAAGACAAGATAAGCACAAATAAGCAGATAAAAAGCACAAATAAGCAGTTGTTAAGAAAAGATAAGTAGAATGGTAAGCAAAACAAAAATTAAGCTAGAAATGAGGTAAAAGAGAGAGTACCTTAATCCCAACTCAAACAGGGATCAAAAATGCTCAAAAGAGCTTGTCTACAAGCTCTAGCTTATCAAAGATAAGCTGGTGAAACCCATAAGCCCTTCCATTATTGGCTTATCATCCAAATTAGCTTAAACTTTATTTGAGGTGTCTTAAAGAAATATGCTTATTCAGTTAAGCTTTAGAAAGCTAAATTGATTAAGCAATAGCTTATATAGTAATGAGCTTATTTTGAGCTTATTAGATCATTTTAAACAAATTTAAACAAAAATAGCATTAAAGTAAAAACAAAATTTAGACACCATTAACTGAAACTGAACTTTTTATTAATATCAAAGAGATTACAAGGCTTTCAAAAAGAAATTACATTTATAAAAAGAACAATAAGCTAAATTACACTAAATAAGCTACTATAAGCTAAAAAACTAGATACATCTTTGTGTGTGAAAGCCTCTATTTATAGCACGAAGAGGAAGGATCCAAAAGCAAAAGGAGCATCCATGATCTCTAATCCTAGCCCTTGATTCATAACCGCCTTTTAATCCATCATTTTGAGCCCTTGATTTCTTCCACGCATCAATAGCCAATGAGGGAGCTTAGGATCGCCAGCGTAGCATTGGTGTGTCAGACGTGTCAGGGTTTAGTCTTCTAGAAGCTCAGGAGGGCGTGTGTAGAGTGAATGATTGTTTACCCTGGTTCGTTAATGGTGTAAAAATGAGAGGGAAAAGGGATGGGTGAATAGTAAACTTTGACCTATGTTTTATCAATTGACTTTGACCGGGTTGGTATGGTAGGCTTTAACTTGGGCTTGGATATGAATTAATGGTAAATGGATTTGGACTTGTATTTTTGTTGTATTTTAAGCTTGATTTAATATAGATACAATGTTAATGGGCTGACCCGGCCCAATAAAATGGGTACGGGTTGGCCCATTAAGGATGTATACGCATTTGGCTTCGATTTTTCACACTCTTCTAATCTTGTGCTCGGGTTTTGTCCTTTTTGCTTCGTTTTTGTCCATTTTAGATATATTCGTTACCTGCACATTATAAATCACAAAAGACACATATACAATGCATTTTTCATGTATTTTTGGTCTTTTAAGCTCATTTTAATAAGGAATAATGATATGTGATTAAACACATATCATTACTACATAGATTAGTTGAGTGATTTGAGTGTTTTTATTTTCCCTACTCATGAGGTGTTTGGTTGTATGCTAGTAATTAAACGAAAAAGTTGCTTTAAGGAAAAATCTTAAACCTTGGTTTGGGATGTATTTTCATAAGTTTTCTAAGGTCTACTTCAAGACAAGTAGGATTCAAGTGAGGGGATATTGGATGACATCAAATAACGTCACTTTCATAGCATCATTTATCCCATTTAAATTGTTCATTTTGCCTTATTTATGCATGAAGTGGTACTTAATTGCTTGTATTTGTTATTTGCAGTAAATATGGAGCAATTAGTGAAGTTTAACTAAAAGGCACGCATTTTGGAGCTTAAACGAAGAGATCATGAAGACACCGTTCTGACAACTAATATGTTGTATCCATCAAGGAAGATACAACGTATATGTGCCTTGACTTCACAAGCGACCACGAAGATATGAAGACCAATACGCCGTATCCATGAAGACACATACGCCGTATTCACTAACGGTTCATGGAAGATTCTGAAAGATATTTATCGTGGTCCCCACTCTAAGAAACCCAATAGCCTTATTGAACTCATCCAATATGGCGTATCAACTTAATTCCAGACCCTATAAATACCGAACCCTAAATATGAATTTTAGTGTGCAAAAAGGTGCAAAACTTTTACCAAAGACTAAGAAGAAGGCATTAACCACCAGGTTTGATTTTTAGAAGAGAAGAGAAGCCAAGAAGGTCTTGCATTGCCCTTCAATCCATAGGAAAACCCTTGTAAATTCTTATACTCTAAATACGCGTTCTGTTTTTGGTATCATTCATTAACTTAGTTAGTTTACCTTAATCGTTCGTCTATGACATTTGTATTCGTTACAATGGTTATTGGCTACTACCTTTAGGTATTAGCCATGTTTATGAAAATTTAATGTTTGGTTTATGTTTATCTCAATTGCATCTTATTCGTTATGTGTTGTTTTATGTTTATCAATTTATACTCGTTTACATGCTTAAGTATGCGACCTATCATTCAACTGGATCTAGGAATACAAATAGAGCGTTAGCTAAATGCCGAGATAGCTCTCCATATCTGCAATTTATATATCTAGAGTAATAGGATCACAAATAACGTGTTGTCTTTGCTCTTGGTTTAGTGAACAAGTTGGACTAGCAGGTGACCTAGGATCAACAAATAACGTTCTGATTCCATGAGTAAAGATTTGGACAAGTGGACTACTAGTATATAAAGAGCCATTAAGCAGTAAGTTAGTAAAGTCTTGATGAGCTAGGGTTCAATAAGATCACTATTATTGTCTTCTAAGATAGATTATAATCAACCATGATTGCTTTATGCGGATGTGGTTAATTGTGACAGAACTGCCATGTCTAGGTTTTAGGAATAAATACCGCCTAAATCTAGGAATGATATATCGACATCGAGATAGGACAATCATTGCACTTATAAACTAAAACCTGCGTTTTATTAAATTAAATATGGTTAATATGTTTTCCTTACAATAGGCTTAACCGCTTCTCTATCTTCTAAATATCAGCTTGTGTGTGTTAATCACTCCAATCTCAGTCTAGGTAAACCAAAACTCGTGCCAGTCTCTCAGGCTAAAACCCTCCCTTTTTGCGTTAGTTTAGGTTTAACTTAGATATAACATAGAATAAATTATGACTAACTTAGATAACTAAAATACTAGTAGACTTAAGTATTAACACTCGCTCTTAGTAATCGACACCCTACTTACCAACGAACCTACATTTGATCGGGTACACTGTCCGTTATTGTTGTTTTAGGTATAGTCGGCAAAATATAAATAGTAAAACTTGATAATAAATATTACCTAGGCACAATGACACATCAGACCCTTAGGATCGACATATTTTCAAAAAAATATAGCCTTAAGGGCTGATTAAAATAACTCAAAGAAAACACACAAAACAACGTTTTTAGGTCAATTTTAGGCCTTTTTTATGTAATTAAAACACCATACGATGGCTCGTGATGCCACTATTGGGATTTGTTATCTAATAACCTATATGATCAAGTAATATACGCATCGGAGATCGTTCCAAAGGGATGCGTATGATGTATTTAATTAAC
Source organism: Tanacetum coccineum (assembly GCA_026074375.1). Lineage (NCBI taxonomy): Eukaryota > Viridiplantae > Streptophyta > Magnoliopsida > Asterales > Asteraceae > Tanacetum > Tanacetum coccineum. The sequence goes on from BQNB010074007.1 coordinate 5,427, forward strand.
ACAATAATAAACAATTTACTAACCTCTTGTTATTGGATTTGATCAATGTACGAAGCTTAAGAACACCAATTGTGCTTGCATAAAACCCCAGGAAACAATGTTAAACATCAAAGTAGGTGTTCTCTACGGAATAGTCCACACTACACGTCATCGTGTATTACCCGAATGCTAGTTTTACAACTTCACGATCAAGACAACGAAACCCTCGATTCAATGCTTAATAAAATGACACGCATAAACCCTAGAAGGGTTATATGTTTATCGTTGGTTTTGAGTAGGGAGAAGAGAAGAGATTATTTTCTTGTTTTGGTTATACAATCATTAACCTACTAATGAATAACCCTAAACATTATATAGGCTAAACCAAACTTGGTGAACAAGTTTGGTTCCCTTCCTTTTTCTTCTCCTTAAGCCGGCCACCATACAAGGAATATGGGCTTTCCATATTTCTTAGGTTAAGTCTATTTATTAAGTCCATTACTTAATAAATAAAAGCCTATAGTTAGTTAAATCATCTAAAGGTTTAATTAACGACCGTTAAGCTATATCGTGAAATATAAACTAATATAATTAATGCAATTACTATAAATATATTAATTACATTATAAATATTAATACCTCGATGTATACATGTGTGGCCTCATAGGCTCACGTACTTCTAGCCGTATAAATATTTACTATGATACGAGCATATCCCAATAAAACTGAACCCATCCAAATGTAATTTTGAAGTAAAAAAAGGACAGTTCTTGGGACACATGATCAGCCCGTGAGGCATCATAGCAAACCCAAAAAAGATCCATGCAATACTAGATATGCAATAATAGGTTTTTTAAAGCCTTTAGTGGTGGTCGGGAGTAGGGTTGGGAGCTGTATTACAACATAATGGCCATCCAGTAGCTTATCTTAGTAAGTCTCTTTCACAAAAACTTTAGTATCTGTCTACTTACGAGAAAGAATTGTTAGTTTGATACTTAGCAAACTGGTTAACACCCAATGTTAAACAATTTACAGATCAACGGCAACGAAAACACATAGAACTCGTAGTCAAATAATAAAGCTCAAAATGATTCATTAATGGTGAAAATTCAACCAAACGGTTACAACATAATTTAAAGAGAGAAATGTGTTTTTACACAGTTACAATTTTGCATGAATGTAAGAAATGAACTAGAAAAGGTATTTATAGGCTAAGGAGGAGGATTGTGAAGTAGAAGTCTTTGGCGGGAACTGCACTATTTAAATATGTTTACCAGTTGATGAGAACAACACGTGCACCTCACATATCTGATTTAGAACCACACATGTGCACCTCACGTGCACCAACAGTATAACAGACTTCTAATCAATATTATTAATATACTAGCAGTATTAACAATATGCTAGCAGTAATAACTCTGCTAGCAGTACTAACTTCTGCTAGCAGTACTAACTTCTTAAGCCTGGCAGTATTAACTTCTAACTTAGCTCGTATCAACTCCATCCTCCTTAAACTTTCCTTATCCTCAAGGAACGGCTTCATTCAAAGCATCAAACCCTGGGAACCTTGTAATTAAGTCACCATAGATCTCCCAAGTGGCTTCCTTAACTGGTTTATTGGTCCACTGAATAAGCACAAACATAACTGGCTTATTGTTGACCTTCCCTAACCTTCTTTCCAGTATTGTCATGGGCTTATTCTCTAATAGGCCATCTTCTCTGAGCTGTGGTAATACTCCCACACTATGGTCTTTGCCATGGCACTTCTTAAGTTGTGAAATGTAGAAGACTGGATGTATCTGGCTTGAACTTGGCAACTCCAATCTGTAAGCCACTTCTCCAATTCTTTCTAAAACTTTGAAAGGACCATAGTACTTTGATGAGAGTTTATGATGCTGGCCTTACCTTATAGACACTTGCCTATGAGGCTGAAGCTTCAAATAGACCCAATCATTAACTTCTAATTATCTATCTGTCCTTTGCTTATTGGCTTGGTTCCTCATTCTGTCCTGAGACCTTTTGAGATGGAACTTAAGCATCTTGATAGCTTCATCTCTTGCTTGCAATGTTTTATCTACTTCCTCAACCCTACTATCTCCAGGTATGTAAGGTACATGAATAAGAGGTGTTTGGCAATAAACAGCCTCATATGGTGTAGTCTTAGTTGAGTGTGGTAGTTGGTGTTGTACCAAAATTCAGCTAAAGGAAGCTATTTTATCCATTCCTTTGGCTTCTCTCCACACATATACCTCAGATAGCATCCCAAGCTTCTATTGACTACTTCTGTCTAACCATCAGTTTGTGGATGATAGGCAGTTGATAGCTTAAGCTTGACCTTTAGTTCAGCAAACAAAACCTTCCAAAAATTGCTTAAGAATACTTTGTCTTTGTCACTCACAATTGACTCAGGTAGCCCATGCAACTTGTACACTTGATCTAATAAAACTTGAGTTACTTGACTTGATGTGAAGGGATGGGCTAGTGGAATGAAATGAGCATACTTGCTTAGCCTATCCACCACCACCAGAATCTCTGATTTTCCATGGGAAGTAGGCAACTTCTCAATGAAATCCATGGAAATCTCCTTCCAAATTCTTTCAGGGATGGGAAGGGGTTGAATAAGACCAGGGTAAGCACTTAAGTCAGGCTTCTGTCTTTGGCACACATCGCAATCTCTAACCATCTGCTTAACCATCTTTTTAAGACCTTTCCAATAGAACAATGACCCAAGCTTCTTCATAGTCACATGAGCACTAGAATGCCCACCAATAGCTTCATCATGGAAGTGCTGAACTAGCTCTTTCCTTAGCTCTAGGTCATTTCCAACTACCACTTTTCCCTTCCTCTTGAGGATTTCACTAGTCCAAGAATATTTGTTACCCTTATAACTGTGATGTTCTAATGACTTGATCAAATTTTGGATATCCAAGTCATTTTTCCAACTGTCTTTCACCTTGTCCCAAACACCACTTAAGACAGAGGAGACAGATATCTGCAAAAATTCTCCACTTGAGTCCATTCTTGACAAAGCATTAGCTACCACATTCTTACTTCCCTTCTTGTACACAATCTCATAGTCATACCCAAGAAGTTTAGGCAGCCACTTGAATTGAAATGGAGTAGTAAGCTTTTGGTTTAGCAAATCCGGTTTAGCATAGGAATTCAACCATACAAGGCATGTTCGGTGAGAGTACCAGTAGCAAATTTCACTTGCAGTCCTCGTACAGTTTGCAAAACTACGAGAAATACTGATTCAGTTCGCACAAGACCAACGGATAAGACCAACAGCTCCTTCCGTACCATTGAAGTGAAAAGGTTGGCAACTCATAAACTCTTTGTAAGTACATTTTCTTGCAGCAGGAGTTTCTCTTGGCTCGGGGTTCCTATTTATATTGTCAGTATTTGCCATATTAGCAGCTTGTGCTTCCAGAGCAGCAACAACACTGTCAGCAACTAGTTGTCGGATGGACCTAAAGTACTTAACTGGTGCTGCAGATGTTGATGTTCTTTTGGGAGGCATTCTATCAATATATACAAGACAACATAGAATAAGAATACATAATATGATATAGTCATATCACAAGTTAAGGTAGGAAAATTCTCATTATTATACAAAGACTTGTGATCATTCTTTGATATCACATTGCAGGATATAACAGAGAATTTTGGAATTTAAGACTTCCAGAGATAGACACGGAGATAATGGAATGAACAAATTCCAAACCGAAAGAAGTCTAGAGACTCATGATAATGATTAAATGAACCAAGAAAATGAATTATTCATGGAATGAGCTCAAGTTAAATAAAAAAATGATTATGCATAAGTCCAAGAGTCAAATGGATGAAATAAAATTGTTCGTACGAATGTCATACACTTAAGCCCACTCAATTGCAAATCGTTATTTACATCCAAAGGCGTCCCATTCGCTTTCTCTAAAGTCCAGCAATCTGAGCACGAGCTTCTCGAAGTTCGGTCTTTAGTTTGTCAAAATCTTGTTGTATGACCTTCTATTTTATCTTTCATTTCCTCAATGTGGTCAAGAGAGAGCTCATCTAAGTGATTCAAAATATCTTTGATTTGTTCTTCATGGCGTGCGTATGACGTGTCTGGAGCGCCATGATAATTCTCTCCAATCTCAATTGCTTGAGGTTGGGCAGGAGGATTGGTAGAGGAAGATGATAGGAAACAGGCTCGTTTCTGAGGTGGCAGAATCTCTTCAGGAAGAAAGAAATCTTGGGGATCAAACATTGGTGATAGTGGTAACACTAGAGATGGAGGCAAAACAGTTGGTGGAGCAATAGGAGCTTGTAGTGGTGGAATAGGTGATTCATTACTAGTAGCATTATATGCTTGCATGACCTTCATATATGGATCATCGTGAAAAGGTGAGATGGCTAGCGAGGCCAAAAGATACTTAGATAAATCATCTGAAGGATCAGGAGAGGTGTTTCCCGGTGAGGCTGGGAAATAGTCCGGTGAAGCCGGAGTATAGTCAGGAGTATGCGTAGAGGAAAAAGCATCCTCAATATCGGAATTAGATGGGACGATAATAGGGTGGGTGGATGTAGACATAACTGTGTAACAACCTAGTGGAAAAATAACATAAGTTATTTATATATAATTAATAGTTATGTATCATTTGCTACGCAAATCTCTTTACATACTATTCAGGAAATGTAGTGGCATAGAGGACTTTCTCGGATGAAAAGTAATTATAGTTTAGGTTTTAACCTTGTTCTCTATAACCATGAGCTGTGATACCAATCTGTAACACCCCCATTTTTCACATATAGCAGCGGAAGCTAAGTTTTGGGGTATTACTTCATGAATCAACAGTCACAATCATAGAAAACGACTCATAAATAAACTTTTAGAAAATTTATTATTATTTCGATATAATCAGAGTTTACAAAACAAAGGTCCCAAAAGTCTATAAGAAAACAAAAGTTTAATGATAACAAGGTTTTGGACGTTCTCAAGTCCAATTACTACTCCGTACCACATGTTGATTAATTACCAGAGATAAACATGCTAAAAGGTCAACACAAAGGCTGATGCATTCTATAGGTTTGAAAATGTAATAGTTGAATACAAGTCATTGTATAAGTATAATAGCATGCATTTACAAATTATCATGGGAAAACAGTATTTTTTCCTAAGAGCTCATCAACCAAACATTAACCAAGAAATCAAGTTTGTTACAATTGTTTCCATACGGGTGCTCTAACCCCAAGATGTTGGGGAGTTCTCTACCTCAAAGATGTGGTGGGAGCCTCTACCTAAAGATGTTTTTGGGATCCTATACCCAAAGATATTGTGGGAGCCTCATGGCAAATGGAGGTAACTTAGGAAATATATATCAGATAACATACAGTTGGAAAAACACCTTGTATTCATGGTTTATACACGTATCCCCTCCAGCGTTTTATAAAATATTCAAAAGATTTAAATGCGAGGCTATAAACTCACCTTGATAAGGTAGTTGATTGATTTGAAATTTAATTCAAATGGAAATAAACAGCCTCGTCACACAACCTGGGGTAATAACTTCCAAGTCACAGTTCGATTGGTCTTATATTCTAAACTTTATTTCATAAAGTTTCACGTAAATATTCATTTGGTTTATTAACTTGTGTTTGGGTTATCATAATCCAGAGGTTATGTAGTAAACGTTTGAGGAGCTAGAACACTTTAAATCATAAATCCAGCAACTCGTCAAAACCTCTACCCAAATAAAATCCCCTCATATGAAATTCCCTAGTAACGTGATACGTTATAAATTAAATGATTAGGTTTTATCTTTTTAAGCTTCTTCAAAAGCTAGAGGATGATAAATTATCATTAACATATTGTTCTAATAGTGTTTCGACTCGACGAATGATAATGGACAAATGTGACGGGCTTAATACAACTCAGTCTTATAATATTGTAAATACCTTTTATAATTAACATAAAAATATTACATTTTATACCCTTGAGAATATGAAAATGATAATATATACCCTTGGTATATATATATTTACTAATTTAACCCTTTACTTTAAATCTTTAAACATTTAACTCCTTAATTTTAAAGTATGGCAAAACAAACCCCTGAAGTTTAACTTTAGGATAATTACATTTTGGCTCGAAAGTTTAATAATTTCAAAAGGTACAATATATATCCCTATGCATGAAATATTTTGCGTTTTTAGTCCAAATTCCATAATCTTTGTATTTTTGAAATCCAAATTCATTTTGCAGCTTATAGCTTATTACTATAATGCTCGAAAATACCAAAATGGGTTCGTTTGGTTTAGGAAAACCAAACCATATGGTTTTGTGGTTCAAGGGCTTAAACAAAAGTTTACACATGATCTTATAGAGCTTATGGAAGACTTAAAACATAATGTGAGCTTATTGAATAAGAAATTGAGCTTACTTAAGCTTAAACGGGTCAAAATGAGGGTTTTGGGTTCGTACGCCTAGGAAACGACTTCAATGGTTTCCTTCTCTTATTTTCTTAGCTTCTAAGGGCTGGGTACTTCTTCCTTTGCTTCCTTACTTCTGCTAGAACTTGGTTTGAACTTAGATTTAAGGTGGAAAAGAGTTGTGAGGATGAAATGAAAGTGTATGTGTGTGTTCGGCTTATATAGGGCTCAAATGACTTAGGGGCCAAGTTTTCTTGGAGTAGGCACCAAGATTACTTGGTGTGGTGGCCAAGGGCTGTCATGGTGACTAATAGAAAGCTAGGGTGAGGTGTAGGGAGGTGGTGATGGTTCAAAAATCAAAGATGGTGACAAGTAGCTTACTTAGTGTGCAACTTGTGGTAGTAGCTTACAAGGAGGTGATGGAGGTGCTTGTAAGGTGCTGGAGTGATGGTGATGTGGTGGTGAGGTCATGGTGATGAAGGTGGTGGTGAGTCATGGAGGAGCTTGAGGTGTTTATTTAGTTTATACATGGCTGTTTTTGGACAGCCAACATCAGTCCCGGTAATTTGGTTGCCATTTACAAACCGTAATTCCGATCAACCTCAAACCAGTGAGCATGGTTAGATATTTGAGTCCTCTACAACTTTTAGTTTTACATATTCAGGGGTTACTATACAAAAATCTAGAGATAACAGCCATTTACTACAGGTGTGCAGAATTTGCGCACCTTTGCCATTTCGGCTATAACTAATTCATCCGACGTCGAATCGGGGTGATTCAATCGGCAAAATGATCACAAGACATAGGGCTACAACCTAGTGTTTTTACTTAATACCCAGAACCTACTGATTTTGCCCAGATCTTATGTTTTATTAACGGATCAGATTCTGAAAACTATGAACTAGTTTAAGGTGTAATGGGTTTGCTATGGTTTTATGATTTTGGTTTAGGGTTAGATGAATTAGGGTTTTAGGATTAGGGTTTAGAATGATTTAGGGATTAGGTTTAGGGTTTAGGAGTTGTGCATTGGGTGTTTGTACCTTGTGTTAAAGTGGTGGTAAGATATAAACATGATTTAGGAGGTAAAATGACCTAGTTTGTATTTCATGCACAATTGACTTGTACATTGAGCTTTAGAAGGTTGTACTAGGGTTTAGGAGGGAAAAGATATTCAAAAGTTTGGCATTGTAACTTGTACACATGCTTTGAACATTTGTACACTTGTTTTGACATGTAATTAGGGTTTTTGGAATAAACGTTAACGTATAATGCTTGTTTTGGAATAACGTTGTAAATGGTACGTTAAATGGATAACGTACATGGTAAAAATGATATTTAAACATAGACTTGACATATTAGGATGTTTACATAATGTAAACATAGTTGTAGTTGGCATTGGTTGTTGCGTGAGCTCGTTTAGTTTGCTATGTAAGTTACGTTATATAATGGATGGACTAAAGCAAAAAAAAAAAGGAAACAAGGAAAAGAAATTAGTACTCCCCTGGTTTGCTCAATAATGGAGAAGAAATATACGATGACTAGTTAAATCGTCCTCCAAGAATCATCCAATGTAACTTCCTAAGAATTTCTAAGCTTCTTCTCATCAAATATAACATGTAATCAAAGATAAAGGCAGCTACATCAAGCATAAAATGTGTGATTTACCAATATACAATGTGAATTTAGGGTTTGACTCGATAAAGCAGTAAGGATAGGATGAGAGAATTGTTAAACTCATTAGGTTTTGCAGGTTTATAACAGAAGAATACATATATTAAATGTTATGCAAGTTTTTTTTTCAAAAATAATTAAAAACTTTAAGTTTTCTGGACTAGGGTGTTTGACGTCGTCAGGGTTTTTTTGACCCCGTCACAGGTATCGTGGTGATGGTGTCGCGTGTTAATCATAACGCCATCTCCACAGTCTGTGAAAACGAAATTTTTGTTTTTGATGAAAAATTTCCTGCACTTGATTCCATAAGTTAATTCCTGTATAAATGGCTGCATAAAACCTGAGATTTAACAATTCAATCATATGACTCGAAACTGACGCGAATTAATCTAAACAATTCATTTAACATGTTTGAATTTGGCTCAAAAGCCGAATAAATTTCTCCTTACATAAACCTTTATCATTTGCAAAATACCTTTTGATTCTGAAATTAAAGACGAGTTAAAGACAATACAAAGCATGATTCAAGATATTCAACATAATAAAACAAACGTAAAGAATTAATACACACATGACACTCCAAATTTAAGGAAATAAAATTGGGTTGCCCTCCCAAAAGTGCTTTTCTGTTATTAAACCGAGTCTTTGTAGCTTGACCTCGAAGTCACACGTCTTTACGTGACTTCCATTTCTTCCTTGGTTTCTATAAGAGTGGGATGCTTGCCTTTAAAACTTTTGCTCCTCTATTAGTTGAACTTCATCCTCCTTTCTAGGTGAAGCTTTATCTGTTGATCCCAATTCAATAGATCGAATTCCTTAAGCTTGTTTAAGGTTTAGTTATATTAGATAAATCTAACACAACTATATAGCAAACTGTGTTTTGAATGTATTAAAGATGTCTGTGGAATCTGAATCCTTTAATATTAAGAAGAATTATCAAAAAAACAGTAATTCAATAAACATAGAATTCAACAAATAAGCTCTAATATTATTAATGATAATAATACGAATACTCTTAAAGTATTAGGGTTACAAAGACCTTGAAGCTATCAAAAGATTGATAAAAGATTAACAAAAGATATATAAGATATATCAAACTCTATGCCATAGGACCTCCTTTTGAACACCAAGGAGCCTTAGTCGGCTTACAATACTTTCCTAAGTATCCATAATATTTTCTATAAATAATTAATACATATCATATAAGCAGAACTAACTAGCAGCATTAACTTGATACTCACTAGCAGTAGTAACTTCAAGCATATTTTCACTAGCAACATTAACTTCAGCTGAGCAGTCTTAACTTTGTACTAGCAGTAGTAACTATTTAGCATATTTTCTTTGAAGTTCGTCAGCAGCACTAATATTCACTAGCAGTACTAACTATGTACTAGCATTAGTAAACACTTAGCATCTCTGAGCAGTACTAACTCAAGCTGAGCAGCATTAACATAAACATGAGCAACAATAATCCAAATAGCATCAAAAAGACTTTTAATCCCAACAATCCTCCCCTAAACTTGATATTCTGCTTAAAAATCATCAAGTTTCTTCATTTAAGCTTCATCAACCCTAGGAGGATGCTTCTAAACACTTCTTTAACCTTCGTAGTTGTTTTTAAGATGGATTTAAGAACTGATAAGCCTTTTATTTCTAGTCAATCAAGAAGCTTCTTATTCCACATCATTGAACGTGTAGATGGTGTAAGAGGATACTTCTTCTCTACCAACATATAAATATGCACATGTTGCATCCTCAAGGAATGTACTCTACAGGAGTCATACAGCTTCCAATTCAACACTTTATCTTCTATATGTGGTTCAAACATTGTTTTCAAATCACCCCATAACAACAAATCCAATCTTCTACTGTCTTTGTTGACTTATATTTTAGCTTATACCAACTTGTATAAATCTTCCAAATCTTGCCTGTCAAAACTTTTTATGGAAAACTAGAAGCGGGGGGGGGGGGGGGGGGTTTAATAGTTCGCTTTTTAAATTTAAGTTTTATGTATGTTTGTAAAACTTAGATTCGACTTTTTATAAATTCAATGCTTGCACAATATGAACAATGTAAATATATAAAGTAAGACAAGAGATAAGAGTAAGAACAATCAAACCACAACGCGAGGATTTATAGTGGTTCGGTAACGAAGCACCTCTTCGCCCTACTCCACTCCCTGAGCACCAAACTCGAGAGTTTTCTTCACTATGTCAACAAACTCCCTTATGGCAGAGAAAACGTACACAAAAACGTTGCTTATACCAATTTCCGACAGTAAAAATCTTAACTAGATGTCGATTCTAATCTTAGCTAGAACCAATCTGAATCACAACACAACTTCATGACTGTTCACAGACTTCATAAATTCACGACTTCTTCACAACTTTCACAACTTCTTCACACTTACACGACTTCTTAGAACTTTACGACTTCTTCACAACTTCACACTTTACTTCACACAACACTTATATCTTATACTTACCTAACACTACTTGTAAGAACACAACGATCTATCTATACTTACAAAAAATCACCAAGATCTAGCTACTACACACAACTACAAGATATACAATTGATTTACAAATATGTGATATGAATGCAACAAAATTGCGATGGCACACTAAGGTGTAATACTTTTTCACTTGATGATGGAAGTATTCTTCTCTTGCACGTGAGGAATATAGCTTGGATCAATAGAAACAAAGCTTTTAATGATAAATGATCAAAGGATTTTTAGAGAGGTTAAGTAGTGGGCTGTTTTGAGCAAAAATAATGAGTGCAAAAGGTGAGAAAAATGTTGGTGAATAGTCCAGTATTTATAGGATAAAAAAGAGGAGCGGGGTCTATGGTCGGCCCCCTTAAATAGGGTGCCGACCCCCTTAAAATTAAGGGGGCCCGCCCAAGTAAAACGGGGGCCGCCCCTCTACAGAACGCTCCTATTTGTCCTATCAGGGAGGTGACATACTGGACTATTTCTAATCCGTTTTAGGTCCCGAAAATTTGAAATTCAAATGGTTTTATTTTGCATAAAACATTTCTTTTAAACGTAAAAAATGTTTGTGATGTTTATAAAAAAGTTTACAACAATTTATAAAATTTACTTTAGATCATAAAATGCATCAAGCCTTTGCTTATTCATACCTTGGAGGTTATATAAGTTTGAAATGAATATTTTACTACTAATTATTTGTTTACGTTTAATTTTACGAAATTGAAAACGTTTTTTATATTTTGTGATATATCAAAACTAAAGATGTAAAAAAAAGAATTATTATTGTTATTTAGCATTATATTTTACAACAATCTCACCTTTTTAGTTAATACAAAATTTTAAACTCATTAAATGTAAAAAGTTAGTTTTAAACAAGTATTTTAGATGAGTTTATGTCATATTCACCCCCTTTTTTGCAGAATCAAAAAGGCATCATCGAGGATTATTAGTAAAATCGATGGAATAAATGCTCCCCCTTGATCTGTGCTCCTCCTCGTTCGAGGGCACCAAGGAATTGAGCTATGGTTTCTTGGCTACAAAATATGTTTAGGAACAATACTCAAATAATTCAACATGTAGCAATGAAGAAAAATATGACATACAACCAACAATGATCATTCATTAAGATTAAAGTAGTGTAAAACACACTCATGCATACATAAGGAAAATAACATGCTAACATACATGAAATTAAAAGTACAAAAGTCCTATAACTAGTAAAGCTCCATAGGACTTACATGCAAAATGGTAGAGGATCAATTATTTGAAAGACTAAACATATAGTATGTTTAGTTTAGGGAGGATGGTGGAGGTGGTGGGATGATGATTGGTGGTTGTGAGAGCATATGTTAAATATATGAAAACATATATTGAAGTTTATCTCTTAATCCAAATATGAGAGTACGATTGTAAATGCAACACAAGCATAAATCTCCATGTGCCTCAAGAAGATTTCCAAGAATGGGATTCCACTAATTATGGTGGTGAATGTGATGGTGGAGTATCAAATTGGACATCAAGTGGGGTAATAGTGGGAAAAGGGTGAGAGTGATGTCCATTGATGCATTTTCATGAGTTAGAGGTGGTGGAGAAACTCTTGGAGGTGGTGATTTGGTGGTTCAAGTAACCATTGGTGAAATGATGTTGAGAGGTGGTGATTTGGGTAATTAGTCAATTGAGATTGAAGAAGTGTCTTTTAGGTTGATGGGTGTTTTGGAGGGTGCATTAGGAGCACTAGGTTATGAATTTGATGTTTGGGTTATGAAGTTTTTGTGTCATCTTGGGTTAAATCCACATCATTTATTTGGTGGAATGATGTTAAATTTTTTGTCTCTTGGATACCTTGGAAATGGAAGCTCTAGTGAAGGCCCATATATGTGTATTTGTTGATGAGAGTAAATGAGATGGTAAATTGTGTTATGCGATTTAGAGGGAATTTATAGGAAAAGATTTGTTAGAAAATGAATGAATATTGGATAATTTAGGGGATATCCAAATTTTTTTCAAGCAATTCCTGGGTAAAGTTAGCATGATTAACTAGGTAAAAAAGGCAAAAAACGGTGAAAAGTAACTGTTTACTACACCCGGAAGGGCTAAGGGGCGGTCCCTTTAAATCGGGGCGGTCCCCTTAAAATAAGGGGGCCGACCATTGTTATTAATGGGCCGCCCACTGTTATTCCTCATTTTTTCATTAGAAAAACTATTTTACTCAGGATTTTTGTAAGGTATTTTTGTTTTGATGGTTTTTGCAGCAAGCCCTATAAGAAGTTTTATAAGCATTTAATTTTAATACTTATAACATAAATAAACATATTAAATCATGAACCACAATGGCATAACTAATTGATTTAATAAAGACATCCAATGGTTTAAGCATCATAGCAAATATGTACATAAAAGAGAACCAACATATAAGTCTTTTCCGAATATATCAGGATTAGCATCACACAAGTGTTTATTAAATACACATAAGCAAGTTTAAAAATTGCCTTAACTAACATTTAGTCATACTAGTTTCACTCCACTCCGATGTTTTTTTTTCCCCTTTTTTTCAAATTTCTTCTTCTACTAAAACACGTCCTTAAGTGCCTTTCCAAATGACTTAAAACCCCCGCGCATCTCCTTATGCATTTCTTGTGTTTGGTTAAGCAAGGTGGTTTGTCGTTCAATGAGAGTTTCATCATTTGTTCGGAAGCGGAAGGCATTTCGTAGTTTTGGTAGTTGAGTGGATTAGAAGTTAAGATTTGGGTAGTAAGAATGAGTACTTGCCACGAGAAGTTTTTGACATCCATCATCATCATCATCGTGATGAATGACTGCCGTGATGATGAGAAGATGAGGATGAGACGAAATGGCGTGCCGTGCACGATCACTACTTCGAGGGTCACTGAGTTTTTAAGAAGCGAAGAAACGCATGACTTGATCAACAATGTCATAAATTCCATTGTTGAGATGAGGATATACTTCCATGATGTGACGATAAAGACGAGTCAGGAACATACCTTATGGAAGATTGGCGGTTGGATTTGCTCTTGCACATTTGATTCGTTTGACAAAGAAGTAAGCAAGATTGTATTGTTCCTCGGCAACAACACAATACAAAATGTAAGTAAGACAAGCAGGGAGATGGTCCTGATGTCCTCCTAGTCCAAACACATTCTCTCGAATGAGTTCTCCATTACGTCCATGTCCAGGCTTAGTCTTAGTGAGATTTGATTTGGAGTGAGGGTGACAGTTTTGACTTTTAATGGTACGTGTCTATCATGACAACAGGACTTCCAATTCAAGAAGCGTCGACAAATATCACTTAGGAGTTAAAGGATCGTGGAAATGTCCCGCTCGGTTTCTTAAGAATACTCAAGAGATCCAAGGTCCTACTCGTTGGTAAACACGGCTTGACCGTTGTAAGGAATTTTGAGGATTTGACCGAATTAGGAAAGAGTGAGAGTTATGACTTCATGTTGAATCATAAAGGAGATGACAAGATAGCCATATTCATCGGTTTTAACCATGACTTGACTATAGAAATCAAGAATGAATCTGAACAAACGTTCTTAATTTTAAAGAGAACGATCGTAGTGAATGTTAGTGAAAGACGCTCGAATGTTTTGAATTTGTAGTAGGCTTGATCAACAACACGACCTTCGTGAATGTTGCAATTTTCAATGGATTTGTAGAATTTGGCAATTGTGGGGGAAATGCCTAGGATTTTAGATACTTTTAGGATGTAGGATTTGGTAAGGGATATATCGGTGGAAGTAGCTCTTGGCATTTTGTCACCTAAACAAGTTATCAACAACATAAAATGAAAAAAAAATATACTAAATAAAATGAATTTTAGTATAATGACAAATGTGGGACAAGGATTACTTCGACCAAAAAAAACAAAAAAAACTTAAGAAGATTTCCTATGTACCTTTAATTTATTTTTTGACGTATCTATTGATGCGGAAGAATATATATTAGTTATACATTTCAACACCAAGATCATAAACCAAACACTTCCTTATTAACATAAAATTAGTTTAGGCTTGTCAAAAATTGTACGTCAAGTATAATCATGTTAACAAGTATAAGTTTATTATTTTTAACTTAACAAAAGTTAAGTAGTGTTTGTTTTTATTCAAAAAAAAAATTCTTAAAAGTTAGCCAAACCCTCTTTTATTTTATACCAATCATAAAATATATCAACATATATATGAATTATATATCTTGATGACTTATACAAGCTAGTTAAGTGTTTATACAAGTGACAAAATTATGGTGGTGGTTATTTTGACTCTAGTAATTGATCATAAGAAACGAGCCAAACACCCTTTTATTTTTATAATACATTTTCTATTGATTCGAAAAGTATACATTTAGAAATGTACGTTTTGATGGACAAAATAGTGTTGTTTTTATCATGTTTTTGGCATGAATCAACAATGTATAAACTTTGTTAAAAAAATATGAAAGTATATTTATGATAATTTCGAACCAAAAATTTGTGACTCAATTTAGTGTTTTGATTCAATTCAATCATGAATGTAGTGTTCCTATGACTACGGGTATCATTATAGTTATGGAAATCCTAGACAAAAATAAAAAATATGAAAATGATGAAGAACACCCGATTTTGATTGGGAGCAAAATTGGATGAAATCAAATGAAAAGAATGATGAAAAACTTACAATTGATGTTGTTGATTGATTTGTTTGTAATTGCCCCTTGCGAATTTTGGTTAATTGGATGATTTGAAGTTTGATTTTGGTGAATATGGTGTTTGGCTATGTATTTTCGAATGAAAAAGGGAAGTTTGTTTTTCCAGTGGTCGGCCCCCTTAAATAATTAAGGGGGCCGCCCAACTTACACGGCCAGTCCCCTTAATTTTAAGGGGACCGCCCTGTGAAAAAAAATTTCTTTGATTTTTGGCCATTTTTGTGAGAATGATAAGTGTCAAAATACATTGGAATATACTAGTAATATTATTTAATATAATCGAGAAGGAATACTTAACATTTTTAATTAACTTTTCGTTAAAAAAAATTGATTACTTCGGATGAGATAATCAAGTAGTTAAGTCGAAGGAAGGATTAACGAGGATTAAGTGACTTTTTCAATTAACTTCTAGTTAATTGAGTGAGATAATTATCTCGGATGAAATAATTAAATGTCACGATTTGGAGAAAATCCAAGACGGTAAATATTGAATGAGTACTAGAGATGATATCGATAGACGTAGTAGATCGTAGACGTGAGGCAGATGTCGTAGACGATGGTTGACATGGATTCGAGACGATCGTTGAAGTCGAAGGGAGTTTGTTTCATCCATAGTGTGTCTATGATCGTTGCGTGACTAATCCTACTTCTATGTTAATTGTTAACCACTAGCTTGCTCTTCTTCATCTCCGTGAGTTTGCTACGTGGTCATAGAAGATTTCCATTTTGTAGACATATGATTATAATCTAAACGAAAGAGTAGTTCATAAAGAACTAATCTCTTCAAAGCTAGAAAACCAACAAATGGTATTTCTAGAGACTACACTATTATTTTTAAGAACTAATTATACTACATTATGATAGAAACACATAGACATTTACTTGTAATCTATATTCTACGAATATGAAGAGTGAGACGTACCTTAGACTTTAGAATAGTCTTCGTTAATGTCTTCAGAATGTAAATGATAAGGGTTCATGGGAACCTTATCATGAATTCTTTAGTCCGTAGACAAAGAATGTTAGTAGATAACATACCACTTCAAAGATTGTGATGACTTAGCCATTTGGTCCCCAACGTTTCATGTATCCAAAGTTATTGTGTACACATCTATTTTGCATTTGGTTTTGGCACATACATGGTGAGCAACTTGCACATTGAGTGAAATTTGGTTGGTGTGGACGATTCCACATTGTGTGATTAGTGTTAGGGTAATTTGGTCTACCATTGTCTCTCCTAGGTTGAGATGTTTTGGAACGAGGATGAGGATTTTCTTTTCTTCTCGGAGGAGGTGTTTTAGACCTTATTGTGGGTTTAGTAAATCCGACTCCGGGTTTTAAAGAAGGTTTGTAAAAATGTTTTACCTCATCATCACTTGCAATAGGGATTTTGGTGTTGTTTATAAGTATAAATTTTGGTTTTGAGTTTGGGTTTGATTCCATCAATTTTTCTTTTGACTCGACTTCTTGAGCTCTTACAAATTTTACTTGTTTGGTTTCGCTAGGTGATCCTTTGGTAAAATTAAATCCCAAACCGGTTTTATCTCCGGAAGGTTTTTGAGAACTTATTATTTTCTTAAGTGAATGACTACTATCATTAAATTGATTTAGCCTAGATATTTCTTTTCTAAGTTCCTCATTTTCAAACTTAAGTTCATGACATAATTTGCATTCTTCAATTACTTCCTTACCTTTTTCTAGCCTAGATAGTTTATCTTTTAATTCTAGTACTTCATTTTCTAATTTTATTTTAGCTTGTTTTAGAGTTTTATTTTTAGCCATGACTTTTAATCCTAGTTTGCATAGTCTACTATATTCATTATCTATGTCATTTTCGTCTAGTGATGATTGATTATCACTAAAATATTCGGTTTCGGAAAGTACCTCATTGGAATCTTTAGCCATAAGACACTTTTCGTCCTTTGTCTTCTCCTCTTCATCATCGTCGCTATCACTCCAAGCTCCTCCCACGAACGCCCTTTGATTTTGATATTTTAATTGTTTCGGACATTCTCCGATGAGATGATTTGGATCTCCACACTTGAAACATTTTCTTTCACTTGTCTTATTTTTGTCATCTTTATTTCTTTGGAATGATCTTCTTTCTTCATATGGTTGTTTTACGAATCGTCCTTGTCTTTTGAAGAATTTCTTGAAGTTTCTTACGGCCATGGCGTATTCTTCATCTTCACTATCGGAGGTTGAACTATCTTCATCACTAGATTCCTTTCTAGCTTTCAAGGCAATAGATCTACTTTGTTCTCTTTTGTTTTTGACGGTTTCGGAGTCTTTCTTGATTACTTCTTCATAGACTTTTAAATTTCCAATAAGTTCGTCAAGTGAAAGAGTTGTTAGATTCTTTGATTCTTCAATTGCCGTGACTTTTGCGCGCCATTTAGGATGCAATGCCCTAAGAAACTTCCTAACACAATTCTTGCTAGAAAAACCTTCATCAAGTGCTTTTAGACTAGTAATAATAGTGTTAAATTTAGCAAAAGCATTATCTATTGATTCCTCTTCCGGAATCATGAATTGTTCATATTGTTGAACAAGAAGATCTATTTTATTTGCTTTGACTTGATTATTACCTTGATGAGTGATTAACAAAGTATCCCAAATTTCCTTTGCGGTTTGACACATAAAAATTCTTTCATATTCTTTACGTGGTAAAGCATTATAAATTACCATTTTGGCTTCATTATTTTTAGCAAGTTTCTTTTTAAGATCATCATTTTGTTTGTGAAAAGATACAATTTCATCCTTTTTAGTTTCGGGATTAAATTGAATGGGAGGAAAATCACCATCGGTAATAACATGCCAAAGATCTAGATCTTTTGACTTCACATAAGTTTCGAATCTATTTTTCCAATAAATAAATCCATCACTTTCAAATAGTGGTGGTCTTTGCATAGATTGCCCTTCTAAATATTTTTCCGATTCCATAGATCGATTCAAGTTTTAAAATACAATTTATTTTAAAAATCTTGTTTAACGTGGCTCTTGATACCAATTGTGGAAAACTAGAAGGGGGGTTGAATAGTTTACCGCTTTTTAAATTTAAGTTTTATGTATGTTTGTAAAACTTAGATTCGACCTTTTTGTGAATTCAATGCTTGCACAATATGAACAATGTAAATATATGAAATGATAAAGTAAGACAAGAGATAAGAGTAAGAACAATCAAACCACAACGCGAGGATTTATAGTGGTTCGGTAACGAAGCACCTCTTCGCCCTACTCCACTCCCCGAGCACCAAACTCGAGAGTTTTCTTCACTATGTCAACAAACTCCCTTATGGCGGAGAAAACCGTACACAACGTTGCTTATATCAATTTACGACACTAAGCTAAATGTCGAGTTCTAATCTTAGCTAGAACCAATCTATCACAACACAACTTCACGACTTGTTCACGACTTCACAACTTCACGACTTCTTCACAACTTCACAACTTCTTCACAACTTCACGACTTCTTTAAAACTTCACGACTTCTTCACAACTTCACGACTTCACAACTTCTTCACGACTTCACCACTTCTTCACAACTTCACAACTTCACTAAACCACACTACTTATATCACAACTATCTAACACTACTAGTAAAGATCACCAAGATCTAGCTACTACACACAACTACAAGATATACAAATGATTTACAAATATGTGATATGAATACAACAAGTTTGCTATTCACACTAAGGTGTAATACTTCTTCACTTGATGATGAAAGTATTCTTCTCTTGCACTTGAGAAATTAAGCTTGGATCACTTGGAAACAAAGCTAAATGATTAAATGATCAAAGGATTTTAGAGAGGATATGTGGGCTGTTTTGAGCAGAAAGAATGAGTGCAAAAGGTGAGAAAAATGTTGAGGAATAGTCTAGTATTTATAGGACAAGAAGGAGGAGCGAAGTCTATGGCCGGCCCCCTTAAATAGGGTGCCAGCCCCCTTATAATTAAGGGGGCCGCCCATGTATTTAAGCGGGCCGCCCCTTTCGGATGCTCCTCTTTTTTTGTCCTATCTAGGGGAGGTATTTACTAGACCTTTTCTAGCCGTTTTAGGTTTGAAAATTTGAAATTCAAAATGTTTATTTTGAATAAAACATATCTTTTAAATGTAGAAAATGTTTTGTAAGTTTATAAACATGTTTACAACATTTTATAAAAGTTTGAGGTTGAATAAAAATTTCCTTTGATCATAAAATCCATTAAACATTTAATTATTCATACCTTTAAGTGATGTAATTGTTGAAATGAGAATTTACTACTAAATACTTGTTTACGTTTAATTTTACATTGAACGTTTTTATATTTTATGATTATCAAAACGTAAAGATGTGAAAAAATATTATTAATGTTTTTATGCATTATATTTTATTAACACTACTGCTAGTGTTAGTTACTACTGTTAGAGTAATATTAATGCTGCTCAAATTAAGACTGTTGTATTGGTTAGTACTTCTTATTAGATATGTGTTAAGTTATATAATTAAGGAAAAGATCACGATCACAATAGGAATGGATTGTAAGCCCAGTTTGTCTCCTTGTTGTATAAAAGGAGGTCCTAGGGCATTAGGTTATATATCTCATATCACTCATACATCTCTCATCATAGTTTAACCTAAGTTGATTGGCTTTAAGGTTTTGTAAACCCTAACACTATTAAGAGTGTTCGTATGATATTGAGGCTGAAAGTTTGGTAAACTATTTGTTATTGATCTTATTCATTACTATTTCATTGAAATTCTTCTTAGTATCTGTTGATCCCAATCTGAATAGATCTTTCTAGCCTGTTAAGGGTGGTAGCCAATCTGGATAGATCCAAACTAACTACAAGAGAAACAATGACTATGAACAATATAAGTTATGCAGAAACTAACTTATACTGTTAAGAGGAACAATGAATAAAACCGAACTTTGATTACTATTAATCTGCTAGGTTACAAATTACTAACTATATATATTGGTAAAACTTGTATATGAAACTTATATCTAACTAGTGCCGTAGGGTTCCTTTTATACACTAAGGAAACCCTAATGGGCTTACAAAACGCGTTATGTGATCATGCATATCTATTCCTAATATATCTCATGCATATCACATAAGCAGTACTAACATTATATACTAACAGTACTAATACAAAGCTATCAGTACTAAATGACTATCTTTTAGTACTGGCAGTACTAACTATAACCAGCAGTACTAATACTACAATTGGTAGTACTAATGACTTAGTTAATATCCTTCAATCTTCACTAGCAGTATAACTCTTCACTAGCAGTACAAAGTCCTTTGAGCAGTACTAACTTGTAGAAGCCCTTTAATTCCTAACAGTTATAGCCTTTTTGGAGCTCCTGAGTAATCAACAAATTATCTTGAATTAATCTCCTGGTACAAAAGCACTTTAATTGATGCTTACTAGATCTTCTAAACACACTTGAATTCTGTTAGTAATGATCTTACTAATGCATTTATATAAAACATTGCAACAAGCAATGGGCCAAAAGTCTGATACTTTATTAGGATGTTGCACTTTAGGCACTAAGGTGATAAGAATTGCATTAACTTCTCCTAAAAGTTTATTGGACTTGAAAAATTCTTTTACTGCAGTACACACATCTTCACCCATAATATCCTAGCTTCTTTTGAAGAAAATAACTGTAAATCCATCAGGTTTAGGGGCCTTATCATTCCCAATACAAAATATGGCTTCTTTAATCTCTTTATTAGTAATATCCATCACCATAGAATCTGCATTGTCTTGGGAAGTCTTATTGATGAAAAGATCATTAAGGCTTTCAATATGCTCTACACCTCCATTATTACCCAAGAATTTTTCAAAGTGTTTGACAAATTGTTCATCCACCTTCTCTCCTTCAAACCAATTCCCTTGTTCATCACAAATTCCTCTGATTATGTTAGAGTTTATTCTACTTTTGATCACATTGTGAAAATACTTTTGTATTTTTGTCTCCCTCACTAAGCCACTTTACTTTTTCTTTTTGAGCAAGCAGCTTTTCCTCATCATTAATTCCAATATTGTAATCTTGTAGAACTTGAGAAAGCTTTTCCTTAACTTTCCTACAGTTAGGATTAGCCTCCACTTTCACTTGAGCCATCTTAAA
>BQNB010074008.1:11175-23675 GCA_026074375.1 Tanacetum coccineum
ATTGATTTCTTTTTAGATGGATGATGTGGATGAGTCCCCTAGTATCCAACCTTTTTTTGGTATTCAATATAACTCTCCTCATAACAATTAGCAAGAATTGTTAGGCGTCGTTAAGCAAAAGGACGAAAAAGAACAATAAAAAAATAATGAAAAATAAAATGTGAGAGTATGAAGAAGGTTGATATGTGAGAAATCACATATCTTTATTGTATCCAAAATGGCTCTTAAATGATCAAAATGTGCAAAAATATGCTTGTATTTGTGTATTTTGTTGTTTGTGTATGTGTAGGTACGGATAATGCAAAAATCACAAGAAAACGGTCAAAACCGGACAAACACGGACACGAGAATGGAAAGAGTACCACAAGAGCCGGGAGTTTGATAGCAAAAAGGTCAAAAAGTCAACCATGGTCAACAATGGTCAACCCATAAAATGCCAAAACCCTCAAAATACCCAAATGAGCCTTAATGTTAAAACCAATTTCACCAAAAATCCCTAAAACCCTAACACCGTTATCTCTTTTATACTTAAGAGATAACGGTCGTTATCTCCTTATAATAACCAAAACCATTAACCCATTTACCCATTTATAACCAAGCCCAAATGCACCCGGCCCATTTCTTTTTATAAAAACCCAAGTCAAACCCCTGGGTCAAACAAAGATATAAACAGTTAAAAAGGGCGCGAATCCCTTTTTACTGTTCATCGTCTTCTTCAATCAATTACCCGTCAAAATCAAAGGGGTAATTTAAATTAATGATGTGGCATCAAGGTTCGAGTACCAAGTTATGAGTTGGCAGAATAAAACGTCACCAAGGCCTCTCATTGGCCAAGACGCCTCAAGGAGGACACGCGGGGTTCTAAACAAACACACAAGGGAAGAGAAATTTGTACTAAATCCTTTGGAAAAGAGGCACAAGTACTCTGACATACGGATTGCCACGCTGGCAATCCGTGTACTCCAAAAATCAATCTAATGGTCATAAGATGGGATCCAATTATTGGCAAAGATTCAAGGGATAAGATTAAACTTGGAGGAGCGTGTAAGAATGCCTAGAAGCTTCCTCTCAGGCTATAAATACAAGACCTACTCACTCACAGAGGATCATCATCTCTTTAAGTTTTTAGTAGCTTAATATTTAGCTTATTTTCATGTAGTTTTTCAGCTTATGGTTTTTAGCTAATTGTAATTTCCTTTTCAACACTTTGTATTCATTTCAGTTATTAATAAAAATTTGTTTTCCATTTAAACTCTTTTGTCAATTTTGATTTCACTTTTATGAAAAATAATGGTTGATTAAGCTCGTTTACTGTTTTATAAGCTCGTTTACTGTTTTATAAGCTCATACTATTTTTAAGCTACTAAAAGCTCTCTTATAAACTAGATCATCCCTTGGAATTGGATGGCTACTGGATGATCAAGTTTGGTAATAGTCCTTGAAGGTCAAGGGTTAGGATAGAATGAGAATTGATTTTGCTTATAGCTATAAGCTATAAGCTGTTTGCATAAGCTCTAAGCTGTTTGCATAAGCTCTGTTTGAGCAAACAATCCCTGTTTAGCTGGGATTTCAGGTTCTACATCATTTTCTTTTTCTGTCTTTTAAATTTCCTAGTTAAATTGTTCTTACTAGCTTAGATTTGCTTATTGTCTGCTTTGATTTACTTATTAAATGTTTAAACTTGCTTATTGATGCTCATTTTAGTAGTTTTATGCTAATTATGTTTACTAGATAGTTTTAATCTTAAGTTTGCTTTCTATTTTTATAAAACTGTCAAAAAAACAAAAATAAGTAGCGTAGTTTAAATAGCTTAATATCCTGGCTTATTATTTGCTTATACCTGCTTAAGAGGTCTGTCTATAGCTTATTAATATTTGGTTATTGATTTATTAGTCTTAAATCTCATCTTTTATAAGCTGAAATGGATTTTAGTAAAATAAAGGGGTGTTTGGGTCAAGGCAGTACTAACTAGAGTTAGTACTGCCAAGACTCCTTTGGTCCTTTATTCCAACTCAATCCATCATTTTAAAGTTTATGGTGAAAGGATTTAAAGTTTTTTTAAGATTAATAACTAGTATTTCAATTAAGCCTAGTAGATAATAATTGGAAGCTTAGTTAGCTTAGCATAATAAGCTCTAGTTGATTATAGCTAAATTGGTTTCTCATTTTGCATTCTATTTGAGTGTATGATCTAATAGAGATAGCCTGCACTTTGTGGACTTAAGGTTTGAATCATCTTTATGCAAACTACATCAGTAGGAATTTCTGCAAAAAAAAGACCTTTTTCAATCTAAAAATCAGAGGGTAATTTTTAGAGTTAGGTTTTGAAATTTTGTTTGTAAGTAGCTTGTAGGTCATTGTCAAATGGTTTTAGCTTAATTTGTTCTCAAAAGTTCATCTTGTTATCTGTTTTTATGCTCAAAATTTAGAATTTGTCTTTTCAAAATAAAAATTTACTCAGCATACACTGAGTACAATAAGTTGTTTTCAAGCCACTTTTTCATTGAGTAATTGAATTTCAAAATGTTTTGTAAAAGCTGTTTCATATAGCTTTTTGGCTAAGGTTCAAAGTGATATAGGCTAGATTATCATAAGTGTTGGGATAAATCTTCACAAGAGTTAATACTGCCAAGGTATAACTAATAGTACTAATGGAGTTAGTGCCAGTGCAAACTTAGTACTGCCAGAGTTAGTTAATACTGCTAGAAGAAAGATTAATACTTCTGATGGTCGAAGCTGCTGACTTGGAGATAAGGATGCAAAGAGAAAAATAAGGAATGTATATATGTTATACTTGTATTTGAATTGTAACAACTTCCAAGTAGTTTGGATTTTATCTTGTAAATGACTCCTTGTGTATATAAAAGGAGATCCTAGTTTAAGGTTTAACATAAGTTGTTTCTGCTTAAGAGTTTTAGATACGTTTTAGAGAAAGAATAGCTTCAAGGTTTGTAACCCTAGTACTACAAGAGTACTCGTATTATTCTAATAATATTGAAGCAGTTTGTGGTTTATTCATTATTCTTTGGTTGTTACTGTTTCATTGATAATTACCTCTAGAGTATCAAAGTGTAGATTCCGCATACACTTTAGTATACAAACAAAGTCTCAACCATTATTATTTTGGATTCATCCAAGGTAACAAACACTTTACTATGTAAAGAATCGATCAAGGCGTGGGATCAACACGTGGTATCAGAGCTTGTGCTTTGAGAAACTTTGATCTAGGTGTAATGGAGTTGGAAAATTCTCAGAACAATGCGTTGTCAAAGCTTCCTATGCTCAAACTCGGGGAGTATGAGATGTGGGAGATAAGGATCAAACAATACTTTCAAATCTAGGATTATGCTCTATGGGAGGTTATAGAGAATGGAAATTCGTGGGTACCTATTCCTGTTACAACAACAGAAACTGATAAAAATTCCTTTCTTATTCTGTTGATAAAAATTCTCATGGACATATTTATCTTGACTGATAAAAATTCCTTTCTTATTCTGTTGGACCTGTAATCCCAAAAAGAAGGTGAGTTCTAAAATATCATTTTAGAACTTAATTTTTGTTTTGTAATTTAGGGTTTTAGGTCCCGTTTAGGATTCCCGATTTGCGTTTTTAGTTAAAATTTACTTTCCAGTATTGATTTCTCGTAGTTAGGTTTAATTGTACCTTTATTTGCTCACTACAAGGATATTAGAAAACAAATCACTCGAAGACCAATTTCAAGTCAATTGTCCAAATAACAACGTGGTCTCAATTTTAAATAAATTTTTTAGAAAACGACCCTGATCACTTACCGGTAAATCAAAGCGTAATATATATATATTTTGAGAAAATTCCTTACTAACCTTTTGTCCCACACGGGTAGTTTGGTAATTTCATATCTATTATATTATTTTATGTGTATTAAATTACTCATACCAATGATGTATGAGAAAACTAGTAAGGGATGGAAATGGTGGATAGCACAACAATGCCCACAGATATAATGGGTTCCTTAAGACAAAAAACAAAATGGGTGCCTAAAGTTAGGAATGAGAATGTGAAAAAGAAAGTTAGTTTTGCTATAGATAATGCATCTAGGATAACTAATGTGTTAAAACTCACAAATACTTAAGGATCTAATTTGTCATGTATTACATCGTCCTTTAATTCTCTTGCAGATTGTCTAACTCATCCTATTCATTGTTGACTCTGGATGCACAAATGACGGGCAATCTAACGCTGTTGTGCAATTTTGTTGAAAAATATCTAGGTACCGTTCATTTTGGCAATGATCAATTTGCTCCCATTCTTGGTTATGGAAATCTGGTTCAAGTAAATATTACGATCAACATGGTTTATTACATCGAAGGCCTCAATTACAATCTTTTCTCAGTTGGTCAATTTTGTGATGCGGATTTGGAGGTTGCTTTCTAAAAATCTACGTGTTTCGTTAAAGATCTTCAGGGAAATAATTTACTCACCGGTAACCGTGGATCTGATCTCTATATAATTTCCCTTCATGAAACAACCTCATCAACTCCAATCTGTCTCATGGCTAAAGACTCACCAACTCAAGCATGGTTATGGCATAGAAGACTTTCTCATCTTAACTTCGACTACATCAACCTGCTTTCAAAGAAGGATGTCGTGATTGGTTTACCAAAGTTGAAGTATGTCAAGGATCAACTATGTTCCTCTTGTAAAGTGAGTAAAGCAAAAATAAGTTCATTCAAGACAAAATCTGTCCAAGTACAAAAAGGAACTGTTAAATTTGCTTCATATGGACATTGTTTGTCCAATGCAGGTTGCTAGCATAAGTGGGAAGAAATATATTCTGGTAATTGTAGACGACTACTCCAGATATACTTGGACTCTATTTCTAAAATCCAAGGATGAAACACCAGAAGTTCTAAAAGAATTCCTCACAAGGATTCAACGGAATCTTCAAGCCCCAGTAATTTCTGTTCGAACTGACAGAGGCACATAATTCTTAAACAAGACACTCCATGCATTTTTCAAAGAAGAAGGAATTGCGCATCAAAACTTCCACTCCTCTAACACCTGAACAATAAACAGAACGGAGTTGTCGAAAGATGAAACCGTACCTCCTCGTTGAGTTGGCTTCGAAACGATGCTTTCAGCTTCTAAAGTTCCTTTATTCTTTTGGGCTGAAGCAATTGCAACCGCATGCTATACTCAAAACAGATCAATCATCATCCCGACACATGAGAAAACGACATATCACATCATCAATGACAGGAAACCTTCAATTAAACACCTTCACATTTTTAGTTGCACTTGTTACTTAACCAGAGATGGTGAAAATCCGGATAAGATGAAAGAAAAAGGGGATTCGTGCATTCTGGTGGGATACTCCACTCAGTCTAAGGGATATTGTGTTTACAACAAGAGAACTCGATTGATAGTTAAATCCATACATCTTAGATTTGATGAAATTAAAGAGATGTCAGAGACGTTTGTTGCTAATGACACTTCAGGCCTCGTTCCCCAACGACAAAAGGCGTCAGATTATGACAACTCTGGCCCCGTCCCCCAACTACAAAATGTTTCTCCTTCAGCAGATACAATAGTTCCATCACAACAAGAGTCGGATCTTCTATTCGGTCCTTTGTATGATGGATTTTTCAATACAGTGACTTCTCGTGTCAACAAGTCTTCTTCTCCCACTGACAATTCTGTTCAACAAGACACACAACCTACAACGAATAATCCATCTTCAACAGAACCAACAACTCCAACAAATGTTAATGCTGAGGAAAACAACGATAATCAAGCAAAAGATACACAGTTCAATCAAGATGAATTTATCAATCCTTTCTGTACACCGGTACGACAAATTGCTGAGTCTTCCTCACGCAATATTGAAATATCAAATGTGATGGCAGTACTTCTTATTCAACTACACGATTCCGAATACCGATGGACAAAAGATCACCCGCTAGAACAAGTTTGTGGAAATCCATCCAAGCCAGTGCAAACAAGACGACAACTTACAACAGATCTTGAAATGTGTATGTTCGCGCTTACCGTGAGTACTGCTGAACCAAAAAGCATTAAGGAAGCAATAGATGATTCTGCATGGATAGAGGCAATGCAAGAAGAGTTCATCGTTTGACAGACACCAAGTCTGGGAATCGTTACAAACCCTTTTGCAAGAACGTAATCAAGCTACAGTGGTTTATGGAAGAACAAAAAGGATGAAGGCCAAACTGTAATTCGTAACAAGGCACGACTTGTAGCTAAGGGTTATGCTCATGAAGAGGGTATTGATTTCGAAGAATCATTTGCTCCAGTTGCTCGCTTGGAAGCTATTTGGATTTTCGTCGCCTACGCTGCACATAAGTCTTTTTCAATTTATCAGATGGAACCGTTAAAACAACATTTCTTATTGTCCATTAAAAGGGAGGAGGTTTTAAGTGCACAACCAAATGGTTCGTTGATTCTGACATCCAGAGAAAGTTCCAGACTAAGGAAAAGCTCTATATGGATAGAAACAAGCTCTCAAGACAATAGGTATGATGAACCTTTCAAATTCCTAATGTCCCAAAGGCTTTCCTAAAGGAACCAATGACCCTACTCTATTTACTGATAAGATACGGGAAGTACCTTTCTACTTGTGCAAATTTTATATGTTTGATGACATTATTTTTGGGTCTACAAACCTAAATTTTCTAAACATTTGAAAAATTAATGCACAGTAGATTTGAGATGTCCTTAATGGGGGAAATGAAATTCTTTTTAGAGAACTTTCAATCCACCAATCCCCCAGAGGATCTTATCACTCAGGCCAAGTACTGCTTTAGAAATACTTAAAAAACATGGTATGGAAAAATGTGATAACCGTTGGTACACCAATGGCTAACCAAACCTAAATTAGATGCAGACTTGAGTGGAAAACTCGTAGACCAAACTGACTACCGTAGTAAAATTGGGTCACTCATGTATCTGACATCTAGTAGACCATATATAGTGCAAGCAGTATGTTATTGTGCAAGATATCTAGCAAGACCGACTAAAAAACACCTCAAAGAGGTTAAAAGGATCTTTCGATACCTGAGGGGTACCATTAACATGGGACTCTGGTATCCGAAGGATTCTGGCTTTGAACTAACAGCTTTTTTAGATGTCAACCATGCCGGATGCATTGATACTCGCAAAAGCACGTCTGGAGGAATACAATTCCTAGGTGATAAATTAGTCAGCTAGATGTCAAAGAAGCAAGACTGTGTTGCAATGTCATTAGCAGAGGCTGAGTACGTGGCGTTATCTGCAAGTTGTGCTCAAGTAATGTAGATGAGGACACATCTTAAGGATTATGGCTTCAACTACAACAAAATACCATTGTATTACGACTCTCAGTCAGCCATAGCAATCTCGTGCAACCCCGTACAGCACTCCCATACCAAGCAAATCCATACTCGATATCATTTCATCAAGGAACAGGTTGAGAACGGTATAATTGAATTGTACTTTGTTAGAACTGAATACCAAATATAGCTTGATATGTTTACTAAAGCCTTACCCGAAGATAGGTTTTAGTATCTTGTCAGACGAATTGGTATGAGATGTTTGACTCCAGCAGAACTGGAGGTTCTGGCAAATGAATCTGCTTGATATATTCTTCAAACATCGACTTGTAAATATTTTTGAGAAAAGAAAAAATACAAAAATAATAAAAACCTATAAAAACAAATACAAAAATATAAAATTTCAAAAAGAAAATACTACAAAATCAAAAAATCAGGAAAATGTTTTCACAAAAATGAATCTTCTCGACGTTGCTCTTTGGAATCGATAACATTACCGTACCTAGAAATGTGTGATTAACATCGACACGGGCCAGAGTAAATGAAGTTCAAACAAGACGTTACAAAGGCTTTATTTTATTCAAAACATGTCATATTCTAATTTTTTTTTTATGACTTGTAATTGCTCTCAGATTGCAACTTTGACCCCAACGACAACGGAGAGTGTACGTTTCAGTGCGCTTATCCTTAAGGTTAAAAGAGAAGTCTTCTAACATTTGGTTTTTCAAAATGTTGAACATAATTTTTTTCAAGAATTCCTCAATGACAATTCATAATCTTTCAAAATTGTGTGTTCAACACTCCAACCCTCATCAAGTTTTACAAGACAATTCTTCTACATTTGGTTTCATTTTCAAAATGAGTCAATGTTTAAGGGGGAGTTTTTCGAAAAACAATGTTTTAATGATTTTGGATATATCATAACATGACAATATTTATGTATTCAAAACATTATAAAAAGTCTTAATAACAAATCTGCAATAATAATGACTACTCAATAAAATGTTCGATATAAGATGATTTAGTGGTTGAGCACAATTTTTCAAGAATTCTTCAATGACAATTCATAATCTTTCAAAATTGTGTGCTCAACAATGCTAACTCTCAAGTTTATATTCATTTTACAACTTGGTATCATTTTTTTAGTGTCAAACATATGTAAAATTAAGGGGGAGCAAGTTAGTGTTCCATATAGTTCATGCTAATATGTTTTCTCCACAGAATTTTCATGACAAATTTTAATCACAAGGTATTTCAAAAACTAAGTGAATATAAGTAATTTAAAATAAGGGGTATAAATGTAAATAAAATGTGATCTTGAAAATCAATAAATGATCTAATCAGACTCAAATGCCTTGATACTCTTCGAAAAGTGTTTTTATGTTACGATCTCATAACCAAACAACATCTAATTCAGGATGTATTCTGAAGTCATAAGGTGGTTAGGTTAGGTATTAGTCCTATGATCCAACCAGAACCGGAAGGATCTACCCAAGGACACTTCATAGTTAGAAATAGCAGTCCTTAGGTATGATTGGAGATGAATGAGTATAAGGGAATAATGCCGACTAAGATTGAGCTAACACTGGAACAATCACAACAAGGTGTTAGTAATGACGTCTTGGTAAGAAAGCACAGAGGGGGTTTGAAGAGATTAAAAAGAATGGTATGGATAAAGGTTGGAAAGAAAGAAAGCCCATCTCCCTACACCAGTTAGCAAGCAACCGGGTCAATACATAATCTATCGATTTTCACAAAGATGAATTCTGATATTGAAGACGACATCATGGACCTAGTGATGCAATGCACAACCCTTCCCAACCATTCGAGTTTCTCTTAACAAAAACTTATCTCATTTTTCACGGAGATACACACGACTTCTATTGACTTTCTCCACTCCGAGTTAGTATGATAATGAAAGTAGGTGGCAGTCTGCTTCAGCCTCCGATTACTAAAAACCAAAACCACAAATCGAGTCTAGAGCCAAGAGATCAATAAAATAAATCTCATTAGGACACATTCCATTACAAACACTTGTTGAACATCATCAAGTTCACAAGCTGTTAACAATTAGAAAAACCGGTTTTTTTAAAACCGGTTTTCTAATAACCGAAAACCGGTTTTAACCGATTTTTTTGCACCACTACCATGAAGATGAAAATCCTGCTTGAGCCAACATCAAACAAGCTCTTGGTAGGTGACTTGCGCGATTCTATATGAATCAAACTTGTGTTAACTGGAAAGAAACGATGATGCGATTCTATATGAATCAAACTTGTTCTAGGAAATGAATTGACGAACTTAATCAGAAAGATAGTAACTATCTGATTCACTCTTACCGTGTTGTCTGCTTTGAGACGTTCTGGTAATGAGAACTAGCAAGCATGGTAAATCTAATACATCTGTGTTAGAAGATCCTATGCTTTGAGCTGGAAACCCTGTCAAGGAGATTCTTTAAATCTACCTGATCACAGGTACAATATTTATACTGTAAAACGGTCCTACGGAACCGAAGGTTAATCTAACCAAATCCGGACGAATGACAAAGCCATATTCGTCCACACGCTTTATTGCTAACTGTTTTATTTCAAGATTCATATAAAGATGGAGATGGAGATGCCTTATACCAGCTGAAGTCGGATTCATTATCACATGCTCATGCTCAAACTACAAAGACATACTATAAGCATCAAGATTCAAGAATCAAGAAAGCTCAAGTATTAAAAGACAAAGACTTCCGCAAACTCTGATAAACAAGATCTTCCTTTAAGATATCAAGTCTATCAAGGGAGATTATTAGAGAGCTTTCAAGAAGATGCAAAGTATGAGCATGTTGGTCATGACACAAGATCGCAAGGTGGCAAAGACGATCAAGACTGAAGGAAAAAGATTTAAAGATCTCGGACATAAAGACAAAGTCAAAAGACAATGACAAAGGCTCAAGATCAAAGATCACAAAGCATGAAGGAACAAGCCTACAACAAGATAAAGACCAAGACAAAGACAAGAGCTTAACGACAAAAGCAATCTCATGGATCTCATGAAGGAGTGTCACAATGAACTCACTTCGGGGGAGATTGTTAGCCTCAAAAATATTGAGTCGAACGAGAAGTTTGTTCATTAGGAATATTTGGTCTCGGTCATTTATATATTAATGTTGTAATAGGCTAGAACGGGAATCAGGCTCATTTAATGTAATCTAACCGGTCAAGTGTTATGGGCTAAAGCCCAAAGTAATTCCAAGTAATCTCAAGCCCGTCCCAAAGAAAGCCCATAGGCATCAAAGCCTCATGGTGCAAGTATAAATACCCCTCTCCAAGTGTAGAAAGGGTGTTGGTCTCATTAGTAAGGTTTCTCATTT
Organism: Tanacetum coccineum; assembly: GCA_026074375.1. NCBI lineage: Eukaryota > Viridiplantae > Streptophyta > Magnoliopsida > Asterales > Asteraceae > Tanacetum > Tanacetum coccineum. The sequence continues at coordinate 21,844 of BQNB010074008.1, forward strand.
TGCAAGTAATCAACCATCTCCTTTCTCTCTTTATTTATTTTCTTCTTTTATCTCTTTTCTTATTGGTTTCTTATCATTGATTCATACCTACTTGTATGGAAGTGAAATGATATATTCAGGTACCAACACTATGCGTCTAGGCAGTTGAAAATTCATGAGAAGAATTATACTACCCATGATTTGGAGTTGGGTGCGGTCATGTTTGCACTTAAGATCTGGAGACATTATCTGTATGGGAAAAAGAGTGTCATCTATACAGATCATAAAAGACTTTAGCATATCTTTAGTCGGAAAGAGTTGAATATGCGACATCGTCACTAGATAGAGTTGTTTAGTGATTATGACTGTGAAATTCGCTACCATCCTGGCAAGGAGAATGTGGTGGCTGATGCCCTAAGTAGGAAGGAAAGAGTAAAGCCTAAGAGAGTTAGAAATATGAATATGATCCTTCAGTCGAGTATCAAGGATAGGAAACTGGCGGCTCAGAAGGAGGCTGTAAATGAGTCTGCAGGATTGCAGAGAGGTTTGGATGAGATGATAAAGCAGAGAAGTGATAGAACTTTATACTACCTAGATCGAATATGGGTACCTTTGAAGGGTGAGGTAAGGACCCTAATAATGGATGAAGCCCATAAGTTGAAGTACTCTGTACACCCAGGAGCTGATAAGATGTATTATGATTTGAGAGATAGGTATTGGTGGCATGGAATGAAAAAGGACGTAGTTGAGTATGTTAGTAAGTGTTTGACTTGTCTGAAGGTTAAGACTGAGCATCAAGGGCCATCTGGCTTGCTCTAGCAACCTGAGATTCCCGTATGGAAATGGGAAGGAATAGCTATGGATTTTGTGACTAAGTTGCCTAGGACTAGTAGTGAGCAATACACAATCTGGGTCATTGTGGACCAATTGACTAAGTCTGCTCATTTTCTACCTATGCGTGAGGATTATAAGATGGATAGACTGGCTAGATTGTATTTGAATGAGATAGTTGCTAGACAAGGTGTGCTGGTCTCGATTATATCGGATCGTGATAGTCGTTTCACATCAAGGTTTTGGCAGTCAATGCAAGAGGCATTAGGAACTCGTTTAGACATGAGTACGGCTTATCACCCTTAGACCGATGGTCAGAGTGAGCGTACTATTCATACTTTGGAAGACATGCTTAGAGCATACGTCCTGGACTTCGGAGGAATTTAGGATGTTCATCTTCCGTTGGCTGAGTTTTTGTATAACAATAGTTATCATTCTAGTGTGAGATGTTCTCTGTTTGAGGCATTATATGGTAGAAAGTGTCGTTCACCAATTATGTGGGTTGAGGTTGGAGAAGGTCAGTTGATAGGACTTGAGTTAGTGCAAGAGACTACTGAAAAGATCTCGCAGAATAAGGATAGACTTAAGGCTGCACGTGATCGCCAAAAAAGTGATACTGATAAAAGGAGGAAGCCTCTAGAGTTTAGTGTAGGTGACTATGTCTTGCTCAAAGTGTTGCCTTAGAAAGGTGTAGTACGCTTTAAGAAGAAAGGAAAGTTAGCACCTATGTTTGTTGGACCATTTGAGATTGTTAAGAAAGTATGCCCTGTGGCCTATCGATTAGATTTGCCTGAGGAAATGAATGGTGTTCATGACACGTTCCACGTGTCGAACCTTAAGAAGTGTTTAGCTGATCCAACACTGCAAGTTCCTTTGGATGAGATTCGAGTTGATGCTAAGTTAAATTTTATGGAAGAGCCTGTAGAAATTTTGGAAAGAGAATTTAAGAAGTTGAAGTGTAGTAGGATTGCCATCATCAAGGTTCGGTGGAATTCGAAACGTAGCCCTGAATTCACGTGGGA
>BQNB010074008.1:28675-31931 GCA_026074375.1 Tanacetum coccineum
GTTTCAAAATAAAGACTTCAAAAGTCAATAATAGACTATAATTATGGGACGGGAGGAGTAGGACTTAGCTATCATCTCACTAATTCCAAGTCACAGAAGTTGACATGGCTGTACTGTACCGAAATCGTTAAAAAACATTTCATATCTTGACAAAGTGGAGCACCATAACTCGTCTATATGTCTGTTACAAAAAAGTTCAAATGATACACTATCTATCTTATAAGGTGTTATATATGAGTCAGATTACTAGAACAATAATATTACATCAGTAAATCGAAAATCAATAATTAGTCATCCAAGTTCCCTTCATTATTTAAACTGAACAAGAATATTAGGGTAGCTGCTTCGGGAAGCATGATTTAATCAACTTTGGGAAGCATGATTAAACGAGATACCCTTTAAAACAATACCTGGGAATTAAAGATTATGTTTGTGATTTATTTGGGGAATTTGTCAGTTGACTAGTTTATTAATGGCACTGTGTTTTAGTCCGACTGTATTTTAGTGACTAATTTTAAAAAGAACCCTTCAAATTTCATAAAAGATTCATTTAGAGAAATAACGAAATGATCGTTAGTTTTTTGACGGGAGGTGAAAAAAAAACCTAAATTGGTTAAAAAAAAGTTGGCATCCTATATATGCAAAAAAAAAGTAGAGTATCTTGATTGGAAAAAGACTCCAAGTTAAGTACTTTTTTGTGTCATTTGCCTTTATTTATATTACTTATCTATTTTCTCTAAATAGTATAAGTATGTATTATCGAGTAATGGGATTGATATGATTGTTAGGATATGTCGTCAACCATCACACCACTAAATTGTTTTGGGTAATTGTACAAAGCGTCTAAACTCTATGCATCAAACGTGAAGATTGTTTTGGAATTGGATGATTAAATTGGGAAATTAACTGGACTAGGTCGTGTGCGGGTGTCATTGCATTTGCTTGTGTGATTGAGATTTGGTTGCTAAAGACTTGCTTGAGGTGAGTTCTCGTAGCCCCACTTTTTACTGTTTTTTCGTTGTGGGAAAATGATACTCAAATGTGTTTTGAAATGTTTTGAATTGAACTGTGCGAAATGTGGTTTTGTTTTTGGGACAAGATATGTGTTTATGACTGCTATGTGAATATTAGGTGTTGCATGATTGTTTGGATCGGATGGGTACGCCTACCCAGTATTTGTGTGGATATTGGAGCGGAGCCTACCCTGGTTTGTGTGTGGTCCTGCCCTAATTTTAGTGCTCCAGCTGGTAGGCCCTTTAGGTGCGTAAGTTACATATGGTTATTGATTAGCGGTGATGCTAAGGTTGTTTGCATATATTCACTGTCATACAGCACTATTGTCCACTGTTGAAATATTGGCACAACTTTTGGGTTTAAGGTCAAACCTACGAGCTCACCAACATTATTGTTGACGTTTTCGAGTATCATTTTCAAATGAAGTGAAAGAAGAATAGTTTGGTGATTGTGTTGGCAGACTTAGAAGTATCCCGAGTGGATTTTCATATGAAGTCTTGCTTGCTTGTTGTTTGATTCTAGTATTTGAATGTTTTGGATTAAGTTTGGATTTTGGACCCCTGTGAGGGCATTTAAATAATTGTAAGAGATTGTGGATTTTAGTTGCGATTTGGGACATCACTCGAGTTTGTTCGAGGTTGATGGTCTTCATAGCACTTAGAGTTTATGCAATGTAGTTTTCTCTATTTTGTATCTTGTGTTATGATTAATCATTATGTTGCATTCCCGAGTTTCCGCCTTTGTCGGGGTGTGACATTATTAGTCGTAAATTTCCATTTCAACGTAAATCGCTTAAGGCATGTATAAACAAATGTTTAGTTTGTTAAATGATCAAACTTATATAGTTTTGTCCTAAACTTTACATTTTTATAAAATGTAACAAAACCTTTTTTACAAAAATAATTTAGACAAAATATTTTTGTAATTATAAGAAATATTTTAATTTGAATACATAATTGAAATCAAAATTTTCCCCCTAAAATCGAAAAAATCTGTCTTAGAAAACATTTCCCCAAATCATGACAAAATTGGGAGCATCCTACAAGGGCGCCCCCCTGATAGGTATCGGCGGCCCCCTGATTGATAATGGGGCCGACGATTGAGCTTGGGGGGACCGCCCAGTGTATTTTTCTCCCAGGTTTTCCTATAAATAGTGGACTGTTTCCACGAATTTTCTCCACCTTTTGCACACTTATTCTTTCTGTTATAAATCAGCAAACATATTTCCAAACCTTTGATCATTTAATTAACATAAGCATTTGTTTCCAAGTGATTCAATCTTACCTCTCCAAGTGCAAGAGAAGAATACTCGTAATCACCAAGATACGAAGTATTGTAGTTTAGGTTGTGTTTACGTAACGTTGTTACGATCGTGTTGTACATTGTAATTCAATCATATCTCTTATAGTCTTGTTTAATAGTTGGATCGGGTAGATCGTGTAAGTATTTAGGTGAGTAAATACTTGTGAGATCAGTTAGTATTTTAGGCCTCAAAATACGAGTGTAAGTGGTAGATCAGTTCTAACTAAGATTAGAACTCGACATTATGCTTAGTGTCGGAAATTGGTGTAAGCCACGTGTCGGTTTTCTCCGCCTAAAGGGAGCTTGTTGACATAGTAAAGTGAACTCTCGAGTTGGATACTTGAGGAGTGAAGTAGGACGAAGAGGAGTTTTGTTACCGAACCACTATAAATCTTTATGTTGTGGTTTGATCTTTCTAACTCTTTCCTTTTGTCTCATATTTAATATTGTGTAGTTAATATTGTTTACTTGCTTATCCAAATTGTTCATATTGTGTGTATATTGATATCACCTAAACTCGAATCTACGATTTTATATACAAACGTTAACTAAATTCAGAAAGCAGTAAACTATTCAACCCCCCCTTCTAGTTTCCACAATAATAATTATCGGGTATATTTTTAAATATTTTGTGAACATTTTATAATAGGATGTGTTTATTATGTATGGTATCTTTGTAAATTTAAATAAGATATAATATAGTTTTAAATATTTTTGGATAATTTTATTGTTATTTATTTCATATATATCAAGACTTTTAACTATTTAGAATATGATATGGTATGGATCTTAATTTTTTTAATAAGATATGACATAATTTTAAATATTTTAGGATATACATTGTGCTATTTGTTTAGAAGATTTTAATTATAATTTTATATTTTTATTGTTTGTATATTTTGAAATTTTTAACTGGTTAATTTTCAAACTATAATTGCGG
>BQNB010074009.1:0-31931 GCA_026074375.1 Tanacetum coccineum
GCTTATACGAAAAGATTGGGCCTGGGTTTTTTTTGGGTTATTATAAAAGAGATAACGAGTGTTAACTCTTTATATATTAAAGAGTTAACACCGTTAGGGCTTAGGGACTATTTTTGCAATTTGGTTTTCTTTAAGGGACTGATTTGGTATTTTTGGGTTTTGTCATTTAGTGAGTTGACTTTGGTTGACCAAGGGTTGACTTTTAACCATTGATAGCAAATTTCTGGCTCTTGTACACTCTTTATCCGTTCCCGTGTTCGTGTTTGTCCGGTTTTGACCGTTTTCTTGTGATTTTTGCTATATCCATACCTACACAATCACAAAGACAAAACAAGCAATATACAAGCATTTTAAGCACAATTTTATCTTTTAAGAGACATTTTTGATATAAAAAGGATATGTGTTTTCACACATATCACTCTTCTTTAGCTTGGTAGCTCCAATCATATCCTCTAATTCCATCTTGAGCAATCAAGGCATTTTCAGTGGGAGTTTCCACTGTGACAGTTCTTCTACCATTCTCTCTTCCTCTGTTCTCCTGATTCCTTGGAGCTCTATATTCTTTTGCAAAGTGGCCATTTTTATGACAATTGTAGCACTCTACTTTTGACCTGTCAAATCCAATTCTTTGACCATTTATATCCAACTTGCTGCTTGTTCTCTTGATCAACCTTCTAGCTCTGATTGTTAGCATGGCCATCTCCCAGTGTAAATCCATTTCTTCTAGGTCATCAAGATCAATTTGTTCAAGATCCTCTCTTGCAAGTTGAGGAGAATTGGGCTGGCTTGCTAGGAAAGCAAATATCACAGCATCACTAAGGTTATCTATAGATATAGAGTTAACAGGATTACTTTGAGTATGAGCAGCACTAACTCCATAAGTAGTGTTATCTGCTTTGTTTGTGCTACTATTGCTGTTAGTGCTGTTGGAGGACACAAAAGCCACATTTTGTAGATTTTGGCTTGTACTTGATGATCCTGTAAGTTCAGGTTCATATATCTTCAAGTTGTTGTACAAGTCATCCAAACTGATGGTCTCTATTTCCTCTTTGTTCCTCCAGATCAAAGCATGAGTCTTCCATTCAGATGGAAGACTTCTCAACAGTTTTAAGTTCATGTCCTCTTGTGTAATAACTTCGCCTTGAATCTCCAACTGACTAATAAGTTTTTGCAACCTATCAAAAGTTTGATCCATTGTTTCTGAACTTGATCCTGCAAAGTTCTCATATTGTTGCTTGAGTAGAGTTCTCTAAACTTTCTTGGATTCCTTGTTTCCTCCATACCTCTTCTCTATGGCTTCCATGAGTAATTTTGCATCTTTATAAGAATGGAACTTCAGTTGATCCTTATTTGGGAGTGCCATTAACAAAGTTCCTCTAGCTTTCATCTAATTCCTCCTGTCCTGCTTTTCTTCTGCAGAAGTAGGTTCATATTCCTGCTCAACTTCTCCAACAGTTCTCTTCAGCACTTTGTTACCATTCAGAATTACTTCCCAGAGAGAGTAATCAGTCATGAGAAAGTATTGTTCTATCCTCATTAACCAGAGATCATATTCCATTGGGTTGAGGATAGGAAGTCTTGCAATCAGAGTTGTAGAAGTAGTTCCTGCCTCCATCTTATCACTAAGAATTAGATCTAGTATGTGTTGTTCGGCTCTTCTTATTCAAAGCTTCACAACAAGCTCTGATACCACTTGTTGATCCCAATGAACATATCTTTAACTTCTTAGCTTGATGTAAGGTTTAGTATCCTTGGATAAATCCAAAAGTACTAAGACTAAAACTTTGAGTGTATGATATAAACTATGCAGAATCTAGTTTATATCACTAATAAGAATAAAGAAAAAGTATATTTAAGACACAGAAATACAACCAAAACAATAAGCTCCAATATATTAATACGAACACTCTTTGATGGTGTTAGGGTTTACAACCTTGAAGCTATGAAAGACTATAAAAGACTGAGATATCTTAGATCTATGCCTTAGAGTTCCTTTTATACACCAAGGAAACCCTAATGGGCTTACAAAACATGTATAATGATAATGAATATCTATTCCTAATTTAACTCATGCATATCATAATAGCAGTACTAACTATATAAGACTAGCAGCACTAACTATTAACTAACTGTACTAACTATACTGGCAGTACTAATAATGTACTAGCAGTACTAACTAATATAACTAACAGTACTAATGACTTCAACTATTTTCTTTAAACTTCAACAACAATATCAACTCTGAACCAGCAGTAGTAAATTAGCACTAGCAGTAGTAACTCAGAATTCCCAACAATGACATTGGTCTAGCAGCATTCACTGTTGTTTTTGAGTGAGCAACATTAACTTGTCTAGCAGTATTAACCAATACTGCTGTTTTTGAAATATTTTGTCTAGCAGTATTAATTGATACTAAGCCAGACTTCATTAGTACTGCTCTTGGAACCATGTTCTTTTTAGCATAGGGGTGAGTCTTTTTAGCAAAGTTTTGATGATTCACCCTTTCAGCATTGTTCCAAACAGGTTTTACCATCCTTTGATTTTGAAAATGTTTTTGATGGTAATTGCAATCAACCTGCAAATGATCAAAGCTTCCACACACATAACAGGCCTTATTAAATATCTCAAAATTGCTTCCTAGTCTTTGAGACATCATATTGTTCCAATTTTTTTGATTGCCTCTTGGACTGTGAGTGTTTTGTCTATGTTTCTCAACTTGTTCAATAGTTTTCCTAGCAGTTTTCTCTTGTTGCTTAGGTTTGACAAACTCTATCTTAGCAATACTAGGCTTAACTGTTTTCTTCTCAGTTTTAGTTTGAGACACATTTTCTTCCTCACTATTTGACACTCATTCTTCAATAATTGGTGCATCATCATTCTTCCTAACTATCTTCACTAGACATAACTTTACAGTTCTAAACTGCAGGCTTATTAACAAACTCATCTAAACCAGTAAAAGATAAGTCAGGTGTTGGAGGAATGAAATTTCATGTGTAGGGAGGTGGAACTGCATTATATTTTTCATAGCCTAAACCTTTCTTGAAATTATCAACAATCTGGCACTCTGTGAACTTGTTTAAACTTTTAGATGCATTTTCAAATTTATCTACATTAAATTGAATGCTATCTTTTTCTTTTTGAACTATTTCAAGCTTCTTTCTAAGCTCCCCAATAGTTATTTCTCCTACTTGAATATACCATTTTAAGCCCTTAATTTTTCTTTATAAATAGACTTATTTTTCTTATAAAATTCAAGTCTTTCTTCCACTGACTCTAAACATGTTTTATAACCTAAAACCATTAAATTAGATTTCTCTAAATCTCTTAATAGTTGGTCATTTTGAGATTTAATTAATTTAACATTTTCCATACAAGATTTTGAACAATTTGAATCATTGGATACCTTTGAGTCAAAACTTGAAGATGAGTAAGCCATGAGTGCATAATTAGGCCCTTCCTCTGCCTGATCACTCCAGCCAAATCCACCAAGACCATCACATGACACCAAAGCTATAGAAGTAGATGTTTCTATAGGCACACTCCTTCTTGAGCTTTCCTTGTTCTTGTTGCCTTGATTTCTTGGAGCTCTGCACTCCCTAGCAAAATGTCCTCTCTTGTGGCAGTTGTAGCACTTCACTTTGAACTTATCAAAACCAATAGTCTCATTGCCATTAATAGTAAGCTTCCTTCTTGTATTCTTTAAAAACCTTCTAGCCCTTATAGTCAACATGGCCATTTGCCATCTCAAATCCGTCTCTTCTATATCATCAGGATGGATTTGTTGCAAGTCCTCATGTGCAGGTTGAGGACTATTTGGTTGACTAGCAAAGAATGAACAAATAACAGCATCACTCAAGTTATTAATATTTATAGAGTTAGCAGTATTAACTTGAGTGCTAGCAGTAGTAACTCCATGAGCATCATTAATTGCTTCATTAGAGCTGCTAGTGTTGTTATTTGAAGAGGACACAAAAGCCATGTTCTGTGTGCTTGAACTTGAGCTAAACATCCCTTTGACTTCTGGTTCATACACCTTGAGGTTGTTATAGAGATCATCCATGCTCATTGTTTCTAATTCAGCTTTATTCCTCCACACAACAACATGTGTATTCCACTCAGGTGACAAGCTTCTTAATAACTTTTGATTAACATCTTCTTGTGAAAGCTTTTCATCCAAAAGCTCCAACTGACTCACAAGCTTTTAAAGCCTATCAAAGGTTTGATCAAGCATTTCTGAGCTTGAAGCAGTGAAGTTTTCATATTGCTGCTTTAAGAGATTTCTTTAAGTCTTCTTAGTAGTTGCATTCCCACCAAATCTCTTTTCTACAGCTTTCAGCAACAACTTAGCATCCTTTATAAAGTTGAACTTTAACTGATGTTCATTGGGAATGCACATCATTAAAGTACTTCTAGCTTTCACCTCTAATCTTCTCGTAGGTTTTTCTTCAGCAATTGTAATAGGCATCACTTTTTCAACACCTTCCACAACTGCTATTTTTGGCAAGGTTGCACCATTCTCTATGACTTCCTACAGTGGATAGTCTATCATCTGGATGTATTGTTCAATCCTCATCCTCCATAACTCAAACTCATCGGGTTTGAGCATGGGAACTTTGGATGCAGCCACCATGTGTGCAGAATCTTGATCCATATCTTCTTAGCAAGATCTTGTGTACACAAACAGATTCTTCTAGATCACAGCTTCTCAACAAGCTCTGATACTACTTGTTGGATCCCACTTTCATGGATCAAATTCCTTAGCTTGTATAAGGTTTAGTTATATTAGATAAATCTAACACAACTATAGTAGAAACTGTGTTTGAGTGTATTAAAGATTATGCGGAATCTAATCTTTAATATTAAGAAGAATTCTTAATGAAACAGTAAAACTAAGAACATATAATTCAACAAACAACAAGCTCTAATATTATTAATGAAACAATACGAATACTCTTAATAGTATTAGGGTTACAAACCTTGAAGCTATGAATTATACGACTTTTTATATTTATGGATTTCTAGATATCGAACTCTATGCCCTAGGACCTCCTTTTATACACCAAGGAGTCCTATACGGCTTACAATACTTTTCTAAGTATATCAAATCTTTTAAATAAATAAATTATACATATCTTTTACCAAAATATCTCATACAAATCACATAAGCAGTAGTAACTAACTCAGCAGTACTAACTTCTTCACTAGCAACATTAACTCCTTCAGCAGCATTAACTTTTTACTAACAGTAGTAACTGTTGTACTAGCAGTAATAACTACTTAGTAGTTTTTCTTCTAAGTCTTTGAGCAGTCTTAACTTCTACTAGCAGTAGTAACTTTGTACTGCCAGTTGTAACTTCACCAGCAGTCCTAAACACTTAGAATAATTTTCACTGAAATTCTTCAGCAACACTAACTTTGAGCAGCATTAACATCAATAAGAGCAGCAGTAACTCCAAACAGCATCAAGAAGACTTTTAATCCAAACAATAATGTTCCTGGAAACTGCCTGTCATTTTATCACTTGCAATTCTCTTTGCCCTAAAGCTTTCATCTTTGAGATTCCCACATCAAATTGTTTATGCATTTGATCTTGAAATGACCTCATAGGAATAACAAGATTAATAGCAAGTGTTTTGATAACATGATCTGAAAGAAACCTAGATGTTGATGATGTGTCATTTTATACACTTTTTCAGGGTCATTTAACCCCCTAAATCATGCAAATACGCCCAAAATACGTGCTTAATCATTTCTTTTTGTGTTTTTAGCATTTGGAAAGCTTTTGGAGGATATACACGTGATCTAGACTGAATTTGGGGAGAAACGGGACACGATTACAACTTTACACGAAGAAGCTCAAAGATGTGCGTACAGTGTCTGGAGACAGCGTCTGAATTCATAGCAACGCCGTCAGAACTTGCAAGCAACGGCGTCAACATTCTTGTGACGGAGTCAGAACGTAACCGCTTCAATGAAGCCCTAGAAGATTTGGCGAAGCGACGGGGTCAGGATTCTTACGACGCCGCCGCGATCTATTTCCTATATATACACATTCGTTTTTAGGGTTTTAGGGTGAAACTTTTAGAAGACGAACTTTATAATTAGGATTCAGGTTTAGCAGCTTTTAAGGTCATTTTTAGGGTGTGAAAACCCTCTTGTATCAACCTTATACTCGTGTTTTAATCAAGTGAAGTCCTTTATCTCTTAATCTTTCAATATGTCTATGTGTTGTTTGATTAATTATTATTCTTCTCTTCTCTTTAACATGCTAGGATAGATCTACTAGAATTTACTTATGATTGCATGAAACTTAGTTTGTAGATCCTTTTAAAATTGCTTCTTGTGATGGATGTGCGCGTTAGGCTCTAGAAAACTGGCTATAAAATATTACATTAGCATAGACGTCTAGGGAAACGCGAGTGTGTATAAAGGATACCATCGATAACAGTCTTCATACTGCCTTACCCCTAATATGGTTGATCCCTCTTAAGTGTTTTAATGTATGTAATGTACTCTTAGGGGCCTTGTAATAGTCTTCATACTACTGTACGTGTATGTTGCCTTAATGGAATATTACATAGACGACGGATTCATGTAATTCGTTTATGACCTAGGAAATACTTACACACATCATCACAAGTGTGACAAAGCAATAGGATTAGGAGAAGCAAACTAAGGAGTGATGCATGATTAAGTAAATACGTTTGTTTACCTACACGAGTTCTCACCAAATTTAGTTTAGATTTAATTTTAGTTTAATTGGTTTAAAACCAAAACCCCTCTCAAAACCAGAATTTTACTTGCTTTCTATAAAATATAAAAATACAAAAATAATCTTCTTTCAACCCTTAGATCTTAGTTAGGTTTATTTCGAGCCTTCACACGCTATTCCTCAAAAGAACGATAAACAACCCCCGAGTCCTTGCTATGCTACACTGCAACGATTAGATACTCTGCCTAGGGAGTTGTAAAACCTATTGCGTTTACAACGACCGCATCAAGTTTTTGGCGCCGCTGCGTGGGGAATAGTATAGGTTTCAAATTTTATTTAGCTTAGGTCTACTCACAAGATTCCTATCAAGTGAGATTTTTATTTTCTTTTTATTAGCTTTCGCGTAGTCTATGTTGTCTTAGTTTCCTTTGTTCGTAAAAAACCCTCTTGTTTATATTGTAAATAAAGTTGTCATGGTTATAATTATTCGAGTTAATTACATGGTTCGTCCCTAGGGTTTAGGCCAAATCCCTGATCTCGTCCCTATTTTTTTTCTTGCATGAATTGTCCCTATCTCGAAACTATGTAACACCGTTCGTCCCTATGGACGAATGGTGTTACATAGTTAATTACATGGTTCGTCCCTATCTCTTGAGATAGGGGCGAACGGTGTTACATAGTTTTGAGATAGGGACGATTCATGCAAGAAAAAAGAAATAGGGACGAGATCAGAGATTTGACCTAAACCACAGGGACGAACCATGTAATTAACTCTAATAATTCTAATTTAGATAAATTAAGATGGTTAGCTGAAACCTTAAAGAAATGCTCCCCTTTTAGGATAGATAGTGGATACGGTGTGTAAACTACGAAAGCTAAGGGGTAAGCTTCAAAAATTCTAAAATGCCAACACAAAAGAGAAAAGAAATAACAAGTGCAACTTGTAAAGCTTGAACTCTTGATTCCTCCTTTACTTCAAGCACGGGGGTTCATCGATTCGGTTATCGGGTTGTTCGGTTATTCAGTTAATTTTTTTTAGTAAAACTGAAAACTGAACCGAACCAAAAACGAATTTGAATTCGGTTCGGTTTTCGGTTGACTCAAATAACCCGAATTACACTATTTATATTCTTTAAAAATTTAAGATTATAGATTTTTTAACAAAAAAAATTGTTTCAAGTATAGAATTTTTATGTTAGGATAAAATTTTAATGATTATATATATAAATATATAAAATATATATATATAAACTCAGTTTTCGGTTCGATTTTCGGTTCAAACTGCCAAAACCATATCCGAACCGAAAACCAAATTTTTAGTTCGGTTTGATTTTGACAAATTTGGTTCAGTTATAAGTTCGGTTTTATTTTGTCGCCTCAGTTCGGTTTCAGTTTTCGATTTATCCGATTATTATCCAAACAATGCACACCCCTAACTTCAAAGGCAAAAACCATCAAGTTCAAGTGCGTTTAGTTTTGATAATTTTATTTATAAATATTATGATAAAGTTTTGTTAAGCCGGGTGCAATGGCTTTCTATCAAATTAGTATAATAAGGTGACCGCGGTCATCGCAAAAAATATATCTTATCTAAACACAAATACATTACAAAAACAATTTAACGAACACACACTCACACACAACAAAAAGGAGGGCTCGATCGAGTATACGGTCGAGTTATGCTTCGGTCACCTGTTGGTCATGCATTCGATCACCCGTTACGTCTACTCGGTCACCTATTCCATTCACTCGGTCATTATCGTATCCAAATCCTAATCCAAATCTGAAACCGAATTCAAATCTATTAACAAACCAATGAATCTGTCGTTATCTATAGTGCTATGAATAAAATATTTTGGGTAAATTACATTGTTCGTCCCTGAACTCAGCCCCATTCACCCGTTTGGTCCTTATTTTGAAAATCAGCGAAAATGGTCATGGAAGTGGTCATTTTGGTGCACTCTTGGTCCCAAGGAATTAAATGTCATTATGTGTCTCCGTTAGTGATGGGTATTCTGGTAATTTCGCATAAAAACTTAGTTACACCGTTGGTCCCTTATACATTTTTTACTTTTGGTTACACCTGTACACTTCATGTCCCATCAACATTAATTTTTTTTACTATACGCTTCCCTTACACCTCTAATCCCTATCATTTCACAAGATTAGTCTGGCAAATTCAATTCCTATTCTCTCACAACCCAGACCTAACATTTTTGGTCCATTCAAATCTACATGCAATGGTGTTAACGGGATGGAAGCTCCGCAAAAGAAAGTGGACGAAATCTACCGAGTGACTAATTGAAGATATCGAATCGACATATTATAATGATTTGAAGCCCTTTTGCTGAAAGTTTATTTTTTACAAATATAGTATTCTTTACTTGTTTTATTGTTGATTTATGAAGTTAATTTTTGATTTTGATTTTTAGAGAATGTGTCGATTATGTTTTCAATTCGAATACATCATGGTGGCATATTTCGCAAGAATCCATGCAGAAGATATGTCGATGGTCATGTCAACATATTCGATATGGTCGGTATCGATCTGTTTACTGTGATTGCGTTGAATATGATGGTTCTTCAATTAGGTTATACAAGTAATTTTGAGCCCTTGTCTTATAATTATCTAAGACCACTGAGTATTCTAGATGAAGGGTTGTATGATTTGGCATGTGAGGAGTGTCTGTTGTCTAGCTACCCTTGTTAGAAGTTTTAAGTTGTGTGAGGTCTACATAGAACATGGTTATACAGTTGTAAACTCTTACCAAAGGCCACCACAACAGGTTAAGGCAACAATAGAATATATTAGTGAGCTTGGTACCAGTGCAACAATTGAACATAGATTTGATAAAATGTTGTTGTTGACATGGCATGATTCTAGAACACCTGGTAAGGATTCTGTTTGTGACTCTGTAACACCTAGGTCTTTGCCTCAACATGATTCTAGTACACTTGGTAAGGATTCTATTTGTGACTCCGTTACACCTAGGTGTACGCCTCATGGTATGTTAATCCCTCCTACTGTTGAGTCTGTCATCACGTATACATAGTTGAGTGGTATACAAGGAGTGGACACATAATACCATGTTCTTTCAACAATACAGTCATAATTTAGAGACATAAACCTGAGTTTTATCTTACAACAACCAACAACTAATTAAGTCATAGAAGATGCGATAAGGCAATTATCATTTGAGGAAACTGAATTTGATAGAGAGGCAGGATTTTATGATGTTGCAGGTAAGACAGTTCTGAGTTAACTCATGATGAGTCTTTTGGAGTTAATGGCTTGGACTTAAACGTAACCTTAAGTATTTAACTAAATGTTTGCCAAACTGAAACACAAGCCGAGGTTCATGTAACAACCCGAGTTTCAGGCCAACGTTTATCCCGAGCTATGATAATTATTTTTGCTACGTAAATAATTATAGTCGTTTATACTATATAATGTTTGATGAGAATTTCCATTTATAGGGTAATTTCAATCCGTGATTTAGTTTCTATTTGTTTTTAGCGTCTAAGAAAGTCAGAAAAATTTATATTGTTGCTCCGAAAGCATGAATATGTTATTTTTGTATTTTATGACGTTTCTCCGAGTTTTTGTGAAAACCGTGTTTAAAGGTCGTGTTTTACAAGGTTTAACGTTTTATTAAACATTTTAAAGTAAAATTAGTAGGACAGATTTAAAATATTTATTAACGTGGTGTGAACCGAGTTGTTGGCCAATTTTAAATAAAAGAAATAACACATTGCACTAGTTTTAAAAGGACTTGAGAATGGAGGGACTAAAATTGCCAAAGTACCAAACTACTTTTCTATAAATAGGAGACCATATGCACACATATATTGATAACAAAATATGAAGTTCGGATTATATTATCCTTACTTTCGGTAACTTTCTAAAAATGGAAACTTTATGGAAAAGTGTCGTAATATTGTTAAGTGCGTCAAAGAGATATGTTTAGGTTCACATTGGGAGATTGTAGTTTATGAGTGTTATACGTAATTAGTAACTATTAGATATTATATATAGATATATATTCTTTATATATAATATATATATATTTATATAATATTATATTTTATATGCAAGTATGTATTATATGGATTATTTTACTTTTAGTCGCGTACCGCTATTTATGTATTATATAGGTCGCGGTTAGGACGTGAAGCTATTCGCGCTTGTTGATTGATTAAATTGGATTTTTTGCTTAAGGTGAGTTCATAGCCTCACATTTAAATCTTTTGATTGTTTTATAAATTCGCGAGGGGGATACATGTTTGTTTTATAAAATAGAACACATATGATTTATGGTATGCTGGACTCGATTACGAGATTGTTTCCGCATAAGTAGCTATTGTCGAAGTCTCGTATTTCATGAACCGTTAATCGCCTTGTGAGGTGAATGCTAATGCATTAAATAGATCTATTGGGTTTGACAATCCTGTCTGAGGTTTGAATCCTTGTGACCACCCTGTCAAACAGACATTTTGTATTTAGAAAGTAATAGGTATATGACAATAATACCTTGTTTTGGAGTAAATTAACATATGAAATGGCATATGTATTGTTAATGTTCGGTGTCGTGAGCTTATTGCGTGAAAGAAATTGCTATACATTGCATTTGTTGCTTTGTTTTCTCGAGAACTAATTATGTGTTCAAAGTTATTACTTATTGATTATTTTAAACTCTATGAATTTCACTTAACATTGTTGTTGACGTTTTAAACATGTTTTGTCCCAGGTAACCAAGGATGAAGGCAACGATGGAGTAGAGGTGTCGTGCGTGTGATGAATTTATTAAAAGACTACTTGTGTGTTCATTGCCTTTAAAAAACAATGTCTTAAGTTATTCTAAAACAATGTCTTTATTTTGAAACAATAGTTTTTCGAATGTTGTAATGGTTGTGGTTGCGATTCTGTGGGGACCTAAACGCGTTTTAACTCTGATTAATAATGGAACACATGTTTGTTAAACGTCTCATTTGGGTCGTTTTCTATTATCTTGGTGAATGGTGCTATTTAGTAACCCCCAATTGATAATTCCACTGCGTAATCCAAAGTCATTTAGGTCGGGGTGTTACAAAGTGGTATCAAGAGCCTAAGGTTATAGAGAAATAGGTCGAGTCTTTTTGAAAACTTAAACTATAACGCTTCTACACGCACGCCACGACTCCTCGTTGCCATTGGTTACATGTGAAAAGAAAAGGTATATTTATAAATTGTTATGTATATGTATATTTACGTATGTGTTGTATGTATAAATGGTTATGTATGGATATATTTATGCATATGTTGGATGCATAAAGTGTTATGTATTGGTACATTTATGCACGTGTTGTACACATAGAATGTCATGTGATTATATGATAACTATTATTATATATGTTTGGAATATAATTAAGGTATATGTGAAACGAGAATGTCATGAACTGTAAATTTTTATTTGTTGCGCTTTTATGCGAATTGTTATTTTGATAATAACATTCGAATAAGAATTTCTATTGAGTAAGTTTTTTATGATATTTTCTAGATTATCATGGTGAATGTAATTGCTCCCGATCATGTGGATGATGTACCCGTTGTTGAGCCGAATCAACACGATGATGTTCCTGTTATTCCCGAGCCTGTCTTAGTGGATGAAAATGAGGACCTGAAAGAGGAAGAGTTTAAGGAAGAAGAAGAACCTCAAGAAGAAGAAAAAGATGATGATATTGAAGTTGACATCGAAGAGGGTAAGAATGAGCCGGAGTTGACATATCCTTATGAAGAGGTGGATCCTCTTAACCCTCCGCCGCCTATTTCTGAGTCAGAGCCTGAGGATGTGAATGAGGTTAATGACACAATTGAGTCCGAGGATGAGACTGTTCTTGCTAGTGTCCATGAGGCAGGTGAGTCGTCTACTGATACTTTCCTTCGAGTGGACAATGATGCTCTATTGCTTGGTCTCATGAGGAGGGACATTAACTCTCTTTTTGGTCGAATGGCTTCTCTTTCAAGACGACTGTGTGGTCACGAGACGGCGCATGCATTGGTCAAGAAGAAAGGAAAAGCAAAGGACGAGTATTATGGTAAGCTGATTTTGGATTTAGGTAATGAAGTGCGTTCTAGTGTGGAGCAAGGAACGGCTATAATGGAAAAGCTGGTCGAAAACCTTGGTAATGCTGAAGAGAAAGTTGAGTGTAAGAAATTAAAGAAGGAACTTAAAGAAGCAAGGTTTAGCAACACATTCCTTCGTATGCAGAACAAACAAGTCAAGAGGGGATCTCTATTGGACAAGAGTTCAAGCTCATGAGTTCTATCAAGAAATGATTCGTAGAGGATTTATGTTTGAAGAAAGACCAAATAAAGCTAACGATGTTCCGATTGAAGATGAGAAGAGTCCTTCATATGTGCCGCAAATATCTCCTCATGATGCTTAGTAGTTTAGTTTCAATTGTTGTTCCTTTTATTGTGTAATCACTAAACTGAATCCTGAGTTAGTAGACTTGATGCTATTGGTTGTAACGATTTATATCATTTCATGAAACAATGCAACTATGTGTTAACTCTTTTGTGATGAAAAATGAATGACTATCTTTTGATTACTACTTCATGTTGACTGACTGTTGTCGTGATTGATTTGTCATTGTACCATGTTATGAGTATGTCATGTTATGAATGCTTATCATATTTTTTTGTGACGTGACAAAATCATGCCTCTAAAGTCTGCACCTTTGACTCAAGCTGCTATTCGTCGAATGATCAAGGAAAGTATCGATGCTGCTATCGCTGCTGAGCGGGGTAGACATGCGAATGCTGGAAATGATGCTAGAGGATCTGGACCAGTTAGGGGTCAAGATGTCGAACCTGCTGTTCATGAGTGCACTTTTGCTGGGTTTATGAAGTGCAATCCTACTGCTTTTCACGATACTGAAGGAGTTGTTGAATTACGAAGATAGTTCGAAAAAACTAAGAGCGTTTTTGGAATCAGTGAATGTGCAAAGGGCAAGAAGGATAAGTTTGCTGCTGCAACACTGCAAGGACCTGCTTTGACTTAGTGGAATGCTAAGGTTGCAACTATGGGTTTAGAGAATGTGAACCAAATGCCTTGGACTGAGATGAAGTAACAGATGACTGCAGAGTTTTGTCCGATAGAAGAACTTCAAAGAATGGAGCACGAACTGTGGAACTTAAAGGTCAAGGAGTATAACATTGTTGCTTATACTCAAAGGTTCAATGAGTTAGCTTTGATGTATCCGAGAATGGTCGAGCCAGAAAGTGTGAAGGTTGATGCTTACATCCGGGGATTGACTGATAACATCAAGGGTGAAGTTACTTCTTCTAAGTCTGCTAACCTGAACGAAGCTGTATCTATGGCTCATAAGTTGATGGAATAGAAATCGCAATGAAAGAATTCTGGAAGGAAAGAAGCGAAAGTGGGAGAGCTTTTAAAGTGGGAATAGTAGTGGTAAAAGCAATCATAGGGATAAATAACGCCAAACTTTACAGAATAACCAAAAGCAAGGGAACGCGCGAGCTATGACTACAGCTTCTATTAATGGAAAGGTGACTTCTGGATCATTTCCTTTATGTGAACATTGTTCTACTCGCTATGTTGGTCCATGTACGATCAAGTGCCACAAGTGTGGAAAGGTTAGGCACAAGGCAAGGTAATGCAAGGAGAAGAATGTTGCCACGGGTGCAAATGCTCAGCCTATTCCGACTTGTTATGATTGTGGTGAGCAAGGTCATACTAGGAACCGATGCCCAAAGAAGATTAAGCAAGAGGAAGTTGAAGTTCATGGCCGAGCTTATACTATTAAGGATGCTGAGCCACAAGGTCCGAATGTGGTTACTAGTACGTTTCTGCTCAATAACCGCTATGCTTCTGTTTTATTCGATTCGGTTTCCGATAGGAGTTTTGTAGATACTAGATTTAGTTCGATGCTTAATATTGTACCGGTTAAAATAAGAGCTAGTTACGAGGTAGAGTTAGCTAATGGAAGGGTAGTTAGTACAAACACTATTTTGAAAGGTTGCACTCTGAATTTAGTGAACTATATTTTCAAAATTGATCTTATGCTGATTGAGCTTGGTATGTTTGATGTCATAATCGGTATGGATTGGCTTGTCAAGCACGATGTCGTTATCGTCTGTGGCGAGAAAGTTGTTCGTATACCGTACGGAAACAAGATGTTGATAGTCGACAGTGACAAAGGTGTGTCTCGACTAAATGTCATATCTTGTATTAAAGCCCGTAAGTACGTAGAGCGAGGTTGTCATTTATTTTTGGCACACGTGATGGAGAAGAAATCGAAGGAGAAACGATTAAAAGACGTGCCTGTAATTCATGACTTTCTTGAGGTATTTCCTAAGGAGTTTCTAGGACTACCGCTGCCGAGACAAGTAGAGTTTCGAATTGATCTAGTACCGGGGGCTGCACCTATTGCACGTGCAACGTATAGATTGGCACCGTCTGAGATGAGAGAGTTGTCGGTACAACTGCAAGAGCTGCTGGAGAAAAGATTTATTCGTCCGAGTTCATCACCGTAGGGAGCACCAGTGTTGTTTGTGAAGAAGAAAGGTGGATCTTTTAGAATGTGTATAGATTACCGCAAGTTGAACAAGTTGACTGTCAAGAATCGTTATCCTCTCCCGAGAATCAACGATTTATTTGACTAACTGCAAGGTTCGAGCGTGTATTCTAAGATCGATCTACAATCAGGATATCACCGATTACGCATTAAAGAAGAGGACATTCCAATTACTTCATTTAGAACTCGGTATGGTCAATTTGAGTTCCAAGTAATGTCGTTTGGATTGACAAATGCGCCTGCCGTGTTTATGGACATGATGAACCAAGTATGTAAGCCGTATCTTGATAAGTTTGTCATAGTGTTCATCGATGATATTTTGGTTTATTCCAAGGACGAAGAAGAGCACGGAAAGCATTTGAAGATTATTTTGGAGCTGCTTAAGAAAGAGAGATTGTACGCCAAGTTTTCAAAATGTGATTGTTGGCTAGATTCGGTATAATTTCTTGGTCATGTGATTGATCGAAATGGTGTTCATGTTGATCCCTGCCAAGATTGACGCCATTAAGAATTGGGCTGCACCAACGACGCCAACAAAGGTGAGAAAATTTATTGGATTGGCTGGTTACTATCGGAGGTTTCTTGAAGGTTTTCTTTGATTTCTAAGCCACTGACTAAGTTGACTCAGAAAGATAAGAAATACGAGTGGGGAAAAGAAGAAGAGGAAGCTTTTCAGACATTAAAGCAGAAGTTGTGTAGTGCACTGATCTTAGCGTTGCCCGAAGGAACAAAAGATTTTGTGGTTTATTGCGATGCGTCACTTAAGGGTTATGGAGCCGTGTTGATGCAAAGAGAAAAGTTGATAGCGTATGCTTCTCGACAATTGAAAGTCCATGAAGAGAATTACACTACTCACGATTTGGAGTTAAGAGCCGTTGTTTTCGCTCTTAGATTATGAAGACATTATTTGTATGGAACGAAGTGTGTGGTTTCACCGATCACAAGAGCCTACAATATATTTTGAATCAGAAAGAGCTAAACTTGAGACAACGGAGATGGATTGAGTTGCTAAGTGATTATGATTGTGAGATACGGTATCATCCTGGAAAAGCAAATGTTATGGCTGACGCCTTAAGTCGGAAGGAAAGGAATAAGCCATTACGTGTTTGAGCTTTGATGATGATTGTTCACAATGATCTACCTAAGCAGATTCGTGAAGCTCAAAAGGAAGCGATGAAAAGGAAGAATGTGAAGGCATAAAATTTGGGAAGATTAATTAAGTAAATATTCGAGTTTTGCCCTGATAAAACGCGTTGTTTTGGAAATCGTGTTTGGTTGCCGCGATTATTTGGATTGAGGGATTTGGTTATGCATGAGTCGCATATGTCCAAGTATTCTATCCATCCAGGATCGGATAAGATGTATCAAGATTCAAAGCTGTTGTATTGGTGGCCGAATATGAAAGCTGATATTGCCACGTACGTTAGCAAGTGTCTGACTTGTGCGAAGGTTAAAGCGGAGCATCAGAAACCGTCTGGGTTGCTGCAACAACCTGAGATTCCAGTTTGGAAGTGGGAAAGGATTACTATGGATTTTGTGAGTGAACTGCCAAGAACGTCGAGTGGGTATGATACAATTTGGGTTATTGTCGACCGACTAACCAAATCAGCTCATTTCCTACCAATGAAGAAAAAGGATAGCATGGAGAAGCTCACGCAAATTTACTTGAATTAGATAGTATGTAGGCATGGTGTTCCTGTTTTGATCATTTCGGATCAAGATAGCCACTTTACGTCGAGATTCTGGAGATCGCTTTAGGAAGCGTTGGGGACGAATTTGGATATAAGTACTGCTTATCACCCTCAGACGGATGGTTTAAGTAAAAGGACTATACAAACGCTTGAAGATATGTTGCGTGCCTGTGTTATCGACTGTGGAAGTAGTTGGGATCGCCATCTACCATTGGTCGAGTTCTCATATAATAATAGTTATCACGCGAGCATTATGGCTGCACCATATGAGGCTTTGTACGGACAGAAATGAAGATCACCCGTATGCTGGAGTAAGGTTGGGGATAGCCAACTCACCGGTCCAGAATTGATCCATGATACGACCGAAAAGATTGTTCAGATTAAGAATCATTTGTTAACTGCGCATAGTCGCCAAAAAAGCTACGCAGATAGAAGATCTAAGCCATTGGAATTTGAAGTCGGTGATATGGTATTGCTTAAGGTTTCGCCATGGAAGGGCGTTGTGCGTTTTCGAAAGCGCGGAAAGTTAAGTCCGTGTTACATTGGCCAATTCAAGATTCTAGCTAGAGTTGGTCCTGTAGCTTATACGTTGGAGTTACCTGAAGAGTTGAAATGGATTCATAGTACATTTCATGTTTCAAATCTTAAGAAATGTTTAGCGGAAGGCCATATTGTGGTTTCGATGGACGAGATTCAACTTGATGATAAGTTGCATATGATTGAAGAACCAATGGGAGTTGTTGATAGAGAGATCAAGCGATTTAAGCAAAGTAGGATACCTAAAGTTCATTGGAATTTGCAAAGAGGTCCAAAATTTACTTGGGAACGTGAGGATCAGATTAAGAAAAAGTACCCTCATCTCTTTACAAGTAAGGACGAAGCGAGGAAAGCGGATAAGTCGAGCTAAGCACCGGGACGGCGCTCCCTAAAGGTTGGGAGAATGTAACAACCCGAGTTTTAGGTCAACCTTTATTCCGAGCTATGATGATTATTTTTATACGTAATTAATTATAGTCGTTTATGCTTTATAAGGTTTGATGAAAATTTCCATTTATAGGGTAATTTCAATCCGTGATTGAGTTCCTATTTGTTTTTAGCGTTTAAGAAAGTCAGAAAAATTTATATTGTTTCTCCGAGAGCGTGATCATGTTATTTTTGTATTTTACGGTGTTTCCTAGAGTTTTTGTAAAAACTATGTTTAAAGGTCGTGTTTTACATGATTTAACGTTTTATTAAACGTTTTAAAGAAAAATTAGTGGGACGGATTTAAAATATTAACTAACGTGGTGTAACCCGAGTCTATGACCGATTCTATTAATGAAATAAATGCTTTGTACAAGTTTTAAAAGGACTTAAGGATGGAAGGACTAGAATTGCCAAATTTCCAAACTCTTTTTCTATAAATAGGACCTCACACACACATTATAACTCTTTAGTCAAAATTGTTTTTCTCCCTCCTATCTTCTTTTGTTCGAACCGGCCATACAAACACCATCACTTTTTGGTCAAATCTCCGACATGCATTAAGATCAAATTATATATTATTAATCCTTGTTTCAAGAGCTACAAAACCCACTATTAAAATCCTACATGCATTAAGATTTGGAGAACTTAGATTTTTGGTGTGTTCTTGAGTGTTTCGTGTATAAGGGGGTGTTCAAAATAGTTAGATTGTTGTTGTAGTAAAGTTGGTTGTTGAAAAAGGTTTTGTTTGTTTGGGTTTGGGTTTAGTCTGATTTCAAAGAAGCAAGGAGAACCATAGTTTGATTTTCTTATAAGCATTGTAAGCTTCTATTTATGTTTTTGTGTTGGTTAATTTGTGTATATTGCGTGTTATATGATTATTCCTATAAGATTAAAGTGCGGAAATTATTGAAAGTGTGTTTAGTTATTGACCAAATTTTGATGGTTTTGGTATGTTTAAATAGGATAGCTAAGCATGTTTTGATAGTCGGATTATGTCAAAAGTGTCGTTTTCATAGGTTTTGGGTTGACCAAGTTTGACCAGAAAGTTTGACTTACCCGTAGCGAGTCGAGAAACTTTTGAAAGTTATTTTTAATTATGTCAAGTGATAGTGTTCGCCTTTAGCTACGTTTCGCTAGGTGGATCGTCACGTAACTCTTAATAATGAACGTTTTACGGCCGAGTCAAGTTTAGTCATTTTTTGTGTAAACAGTCAACTACGAAGTTTGACTTTTGAAAGTCAAACTTGCGTAAACTTTTGAATATAGTCTATAATGAGTAATGGGTTAGTAATGTTAGTTAATCGATAACGAAATATGAAGTGCGGATTATATTATCCTTACTTTCGATAACTTTCTAAAAATGGAAACTTTGTAGAAAAATGGTGTAATATTGTTAGTGCGTCAAAGTGAAATGTTTTGCGTCGCACTTGGAGATTGTAGTATATGATTGTGTTGGGAATTATACATTCCTAACTTAGTACCGTTAGTTATATTAGTTAGTATCGCTAGTTATAATTTGTATTGACAGTACAAAATGTTAGTACTGATCAGATAGTTAGTATTGTTAGTATAAAAATAGTTAGTACCGTTTATGAGATATCTTAGGAAAGGATATGCATGATCTTTTTACGCATTTTGTAAAGCCCGTTAGGGTTTCCTTAGTCTATAAAAGGAACCCTAGGCATAGTTAATAGATATAGTTCTACACAGATCAATAGAGATCGATTAGCAATCTTAGTCTTTGTAATCTGTAACCTAGTCAGATTCAAGTTATTATAAAAGTGTGAGTTTGATAAGATCTCTTGTGTTTTTCCTATTATTGTTCTTCTTAGCATTATTGATTAGTTTTTCGCATAATCAATATTGTTTAGTCATTGTTTCACCATTGTTGCTTTAGATTTATCTAGAGTAACAAATCTTTACAAGCTAAAGGTTAAAGACCATTCAGTAAGGGATCCAACAAGTGGTATCAGAGCCTGTGTGGAAACTCTGAATAAGAAGAACTCAATTGTAAGATGGCAGAACAAGACACTCCTCCACCCACCATCACAACAATGAAAATCCCTATCATCAAGAAGGGAGAATATGATATTTGGAGCATAAGAATGCGTCAATATATCTGTCACACAGATCACAACTTATGAGACATAATTGTCAATGGAGATCTCCAAGAAGAATCTGCACCAACAGGAGATCAATCTGGTCCTTCTGCTCCTCCTGTTCCTAAAACTGCAAAACAACTGGCTGCCAAAAGGAATCAGGAAAGAGTCAAGAGCATCTTGCTTTTAGCAATACCTGATGAATATCTCCTTAAGTTTCATAATGTTCCAGATGCTAAATCTCTCTAGGAAGCAATTAAATCAGGGTTTGGAGGAAATGAAGAATCCAAAAAGATGTAGAAGAATGTTCCAAAACATCAGTTTGAAAACTTTACCATTGCATCAAATGAAAGTCTGGACAAGGCTTATAATAGGTTTCAAAAACTCATAAGTCAGTTGGAGGTTCATGGTGCTCCAATATCAAAGGAAGATATCAACCAGAAGTTCCTAAGAAGTCTTCCTCCTTCATGGAATCAAATTGCTCTAATCATGAGAAATAAGCCAGACATTGATGAGATTGATATTGATGACCTCTACAACAACCTTAGGGTCTATGAAGATGAGATGAAAAGGTCTTCAAGTTCCACATCTTCTTCTTAGAACTTGGCATTTCTTTCCTCTGAGAACACTAGCAGTACTAATGAAGTTAGTACTGCTAGTGGAGATTTTGGGGTTAGTACTAATGGAGGAATTAGTCAAGTTTCAACTACCCCATGTTCTTATGATGTAGCGTACTCTTTCTTTGTACAACCAACAACCAGTCCTCAACTTGAAAATGAGGATTTTTAGCAGATTGATAAAGATGACTTAGAAGAATTGGATCTTAGATGGCAGGTGGATATGTTGACTGTCAGAGTGAAGAAATTTATTCAGAAGACAGGAAGGAACTTAGATTTCAAAAAAAAATGACCTGTTTCTCTTGATAAGTCAAAAATTAAGTGCTACAACTGTCATAGAAAAGGGCACTTTGCTAGGGAATGCAGATCTGAAAGGAATCAAGGGAGAAGATCTTATGGTGACAATAGTAGGAGCAATGCACCAACAAATGAATCTTCATCACAGGATCTGGTGGCTCAAGATGGTCTAGGAGGCTATGACTGGAGTAATGATTTTGAAGTAGAACCAGTCAACTATGCTTTAATGGCAATCTCTTCTTCAAGCTCATTAAGTTCTTCTGACAATGAGGTACAAAAATGTTCTAAACAATGTCTTGAATCTTTTAAAACTCTTCAAAAGAATTATGATAGTGAAAGAGAAAACATAGCAGAGCAAGACTAGAAATTCAGGGTTATGAGTTAGCTTTAGAGTCACTAGAATCTAGGATACTTGTACATGAAAAGAATGAACTGGCTTAGGGTGAAAAATATGAGTTTCAAAACCATGAGCTTAAATGCAGAGAAATAAAAATTAACAACCTTAACCTGGAATTAGAGAAAGTTGTTAAGGAAAGAGATGAGTTAAAATTAAAGATAGAAAAATGGGAAGAATAGTCCAAGAATCTTGATGAATTACTCAATAGTCAAATGAGTGCTAGAGATAAAACTGGTTTAGGATATGGCACACAATTGAATGAAATGAGTAACAATTTTGAAACTGATAGTGAGATTAGTTTGAGTGTTTTTTTATGTCAGATCAAGTGATGAAGAGAACACACCAGCAAATGATAGGTTCTCTAAAGAAGATAAGTTTCATGCTGTTCCCCCTCCTAAAACAGGGAACTTCCTAACCCCAAGAACTGAGATATCATTTGCAGGTTTAGATGAATATGCCATTAGGAAAAAAATAATTGAGTAAAAAACAATTGATCTTAATACTAAAACAAGTAAGACTGTAGGTAAAACAAATGAAGCAAATACTCAAAAACCTAAGACAGTCTATGAATTAGTTAACAGAGATAAAGTTATCATTGAAGATTAAAACTCAGATGATGAGGATGATGTGTCTGAAGTGCAAATAGTTAGTCTTATTAAGTCTAATGAGACTCAAACAGTTAAAACTAAAGTTGATAAAATTGGTTAAACTTCTCAGAAATAAGGAATTGGATTAAAGAAAATAAAAGCATGCTTTGTCTGTAAAAGTACTGACCATTTGATCAAAGATTGTAATTTTCATGACAAACAGAGTCCAAGAACCTAAAGTAAAGGACTGTGGTCATATTAAGGATTAATTCTCAAAAATTTTTTCAAAATACCCTCATTTAAGAATAGGCTTTTGTTCCATCAGAGTACTAGCAAGATAACAAGTGTGTTAACTCTGTTAAGCAAAATGAGAAAAGAGCAGTTCACAAAGTTAGTACTGCTAGGCCAGTAGTACTTGCTCGGCCAGTAGTACTACTAGGCTGTTAGTCATGTTAGACCATTTGCTCCAAAAATAGCACAAACTAGTGGTGCTATCAGACCAATTTACCTAAGAATGAATAATGTAAGACCAAGAGGCTCATATTCACCTATCAAGAGGTCTTACTACACAAAACCAGCTTTTAGACCCAAAGACTTAAAACAAGATGTTAAAACTTTTGGGGTTCAAAATATTGACTAATGCTTGGGCAATGGTAGTAGTTAATACTGGTAAGGGTAAGATGGATACTGACATTAAAAATTCAATGTGGGTTTGGAGCCTAAGGGAAATTACTTGGATCATGTGTCCAAAGACAGTGGATCATTCATGCTCAAGAAGGTTGAGTATGTTGACCCAAAAGGGATTTCCAAGTCTGTAATGGCTTGGGTCCCTAAGAGATACTAATTCTCTTACTTTTTGTGCAGGGCAATTACAGGATCATGCAGTGGTGGATAGTGGTTGCTCTAGCCATATGACTGGCAACAAAGCTTATATTTCTGACTATGAAGATTACAATGGAGGCTTTGTGGCTTTTGGAAGTGATCCCAAAGGAGGTAAAATAACGGGTAAAGGTAAAATCAGAACTGCTAATTTAGACTTTGATGATGTTTATTTTTGTAGGATGCTTAAGATTTAACCTTTCTTTGTCTCCAAAGTGTGACAAGAAAAATAGTGTCCTTTTTACTGAGACTGAATTGCCTTATCCTGTCTCCTAGCTTTAAGCTTCTTGATGAAAGTCAAGTTGTACTTAGAGCTCCTAGAAAGGATGATGTGTACAGCTTGGACTTAAAGAACATTATTTCCCTCTGGAGGTATAACTTGTTTATATGCAAATGCAACAGCAGATGAGTCTAAATTATGGCACAGGAGATTAGGTCATGTGAATTTCAAAAATATAAACAAACTTGTTAAAGGTCACCTAGTTAGAGGTTTACCTTCAAAAGTTTTTGTGAATGACCACACTTGTGTTGCCTGCAAGAAGGGTAAGCAACATAAGGCCTCCTGTAAGGCCAAGTTAGAAAGAATCATCAGAAAGCCCCTAGAATTACTTCATATGGACTTATTTGGACCTGTCTCTGTAGAAAGTATTAACAAGAAAAGGTACTGTTTGGTTGTGACTGATGATTTCAGCAGATTTAGTTGGGTATTTTTCTTAGCTACCAAGGATGAAACATCTGAAATCCTTTGTAAATTTATCATAGGCTTAGAAAACCAATTGAATCATAATGTTAAAATCATTAGATGTGATAATGGGACAAAGTTTAAGAACCATGCTATGAATGAATTCTGTGCTAAGAAAGGAATAAAAAAGGGAGTTTAGTGTGGCTAGAACTCCATTGTAGAATGGTGTTGCAGAAAGGAAAAACAAGACCCTAATTGAGGCTGTTAGAACTATGTTAGCAGACTCACTTTTACCTATCCCATTTTAGGCAGAGGCAGTAAATACTGTCTGCTATGTACTGAATAGGGTATTAGTGACCAAACCTTAAAGTAAGACACCTTATGAACTATTAATAGGTAAATTACCTAATATTAGTTTTATGAGACCTTTTGGGTGCTCATTGACCATTTTAAACACCTTAGATTCCCTGGGCAAATTTGATAGGAAATCTGATGAAGGTTATTTGCTTGGATACTCTACCAGTAGTAAAACCTTTAGAGTATACAACAAAAGGACCAAAAGGGTAGAAGAGAATCTGCACATTGATTTTCTTGAAGATCAACCAAATGTGGCAGGAGCTGGTCCTAATTGGATGTTTGATCTTGATTTTCTAACCAATTCAATGAACTATATTCCTGTTAGTGTAGAAAATTAGATTAATATGGATGCAGGTACACAAGATTCTTATGTTGCAGGTTCATCAGGAAAAGATAAAGAACCTACTCAGGAATACATACTGCTTCTACTACACCCTCATAGGACAAGGATTCTAGTAGAAGATGTTGCTCCACCTGCACATGAAAAACCTTCTGAAATTTCTCTTAAAGACAATGATGTACAAGATTCAGAAGATGTTGCTGACAAGGAAGGACATCATCAGATGACAGAAGATGAACAAGTCTTGCATGATGAACTTGAGAAGATGATTGCTTAAGAAGTGGTTGCTAAAGCTCTGGATGATGCAACAAGACAAGCTTTTGAAGAAGAAAAGAGAAATATTGCATCTCAAAAGAGGGCAGCTCAGGCTACCAGTATTAACAAACTTAGTACTGGTAGGTCATCTGTTAGTACTGCTACCACGCCATATGTTAGTGCTACTAGTACTCCTACAGGTGCAAATGCTGGTGAATCATCATTTGTCTATCTTGGAGGAAAAATACCTATTGATGCATCTACTCTCCCTAATGCTGATTTACCCATTGATCCAAATATGCCTGATTTAGAAGATGATTCTGATGCATTTTCAAATGATGGCATATTCAATGGAGCCTATGATGATGAGAATGTGGGTGCAGTGGCTGATTTCAACAATATGGATGACACCATTAATGTCAGTCCTATTCCCACACTCAGAATTCATAAGGATCATCCAAAAGATCAAATTCTAGGAGATCCTAAGTCAGCAGTTCAAACAAGAGGAAAGATTCAAAAGGCTTCTTCAGCACAACAAGCATTGGTGAGCTACATCTCCAAACAGAATAGAACTAATCACAAAGATCATCAGAACTGTTTGTTAGCATGCTTTCTCTCCCAAGAAGAACCCAAGAATATATCACAAGCCTTACAAGATGAAAGCTGGGTTGAAGCAATGCAAGAGGAATTGCTGCAGTTCAAATTACAGAAGGTTTGGATACTTGTTGATTTGCCATCTGGGAAAAAGGCAATTGGCACAAAGTGGATCTTTAATAATAAAAGGGATGAGAGAAGTATTATTGTGAAAAACAAAGCCAGACTTGTAGCACAAGGGTTTAGACAGGAGGAAGGAATAGATTATGATGAGGTTTTTGCACCTGTTGCCAGGATAGAGGCAATCAGGTTATTTTTAGCCTTTGCATCATACATGGGATTTACTGTCTACCAAATGGATGTTAAAAGTGCATTTCTCTATGGCACTATTGAAGAGGAGGTGTATGTCCATCAACCTCCAGGCTTTGTTAATCCTGCTCATCCAAACAAAGTCTATAAGGTAATTAAAGCTCTTTATGGTCTTCATCAAACCCCTAGAGCTTGGTATGAGACACTTTCTTCTTTTCTGATGGAAAATAGTTTCAGGAGAGGTACCATAGACAAAACATTGTTTATCAAGAAGAAAAAGAGTGACATTATGTTAGTCCAAGTGTATGTGGATGACATTATTTTTGGTTCTACAAAGAAGTCTATGTGTACAGAGTTTAAAGACTGTATGCACAAAAGATTCCAAATGAGTTACATGGGTGAACTCACTTTCTTTTTGGGACTTCAAGTGAAGCAACAACCTGATGGAATATTTATTAGTCAGGATAAGTATGTAGCTGACATCCTTAAGAAGTTTGATTTTTGGTCCATCAAAACAGCTACTATTTCTATTGAGTCTAATAAGCCACTAGTCAAGGATGAAGATGGTGAAGATGTAGATGTATATGTCTACAGATCTATGATTGGTTCCTTGATGTTTTTGACTGCATCAAGGCCAGACATCATGTTTGCTGTGTGTGCCTGTGCTAGATTTCAAGTCACTCCAAAAGCCTCACACTTAAATGCAGTAAAAAGGATTTTTAGGTACCTCAAACATCAACCCAAATTAGGTTTATGGTATCCTAGGGATTCACCTTTTAAACTAGAAGCTTTCTCAGATAGTGACTATGGAGGAGCCAGCCTTGACAGAAAATTAATAACAGGTGGCTGTTAATTTCTTGGTAGAAGATTGATATATTGGCAATGCAAGAAGCAGACTATTATGGCAAATTCTACTATTGAGGCAGAATATGTTACAGCTGCTAACTGTTGTGGGCAAGTACTATGGATACAAAATTAGATGATGGATTATGGTTTTAATTTCATGAACACCAAAATCCATATTGATAATGAGAGCACTATAAGTGTTATCCAGAATCCCAACAATCTTCCCTTATTTGATGATGACAAAACAAACAAAGTCACGTACGAACTTCCCCTTAAATAGAGAAGTTGAGATGTAATCATCTCCATGAATGAAATAATCTTTAATGCTTCCCCTTGACTTAAGATCTCCTTGATTCTTCAAGTTTGTTATCATATTCCTTCTTGCTTGAGCTATTGACACATGTTTATTCTTCAAAGCATGATATCTTAGTACACATGGATCATTCCAGTCAATTCCCTGAGATTGAGTAGGTTGAGTTGGAACCTCTTGTCTTTGATCAAGTTGTCTTTGCAATTCCCTAGCTGCTTCCAAATTTAGTCTTTCTTCTTCTTCTTCTTGCAAAGCTCTTGCTTCCTATTTTGCATTAAATTTGATTCTTTCTTCTTCTTCCATCTTCCTAGCTAACTCCTCATCCATACTCAACTGCACTTGAGTTCTTTTGTTAACCTTCTTTGGAGTAGCATGGTCTTCCATTATGGCCTTTCCTTTATCCATGGCACTCCTTCTTGTATATACATGAGGTACAGCAGTACTAACCTTTGGAGGACTAGCAGTACTAGCTTGTATGTTAGCAGTACTAATCTCCATCTTACCTTTCTTACCACTTCCATGTTCTTCAATAATTTTAGTGGGAGTCTCTTCTTGTACAAGTATTTCAGTTTCATCATCGGGCTTCTCATGAACTTCCTCTTCCTGTGGAATCCAAGAAATACCTTCATCTTGTACTAGAGAAATCGTTGGATCTTCATCAATTTAAGAAATCTTCCTCCCCTGTTTGGAAGAATTCTCTGCAATCTCTTCATCATCAGATAGAACAATCTTTGCCTTTCTCCTTGCCTTGCCAGACTTCAGCTTGTACTCCAGTTTCTTTAAAAACAGAAATGAGTGTTTTGGTGAAAAGAGCATGAGAGAAATTTTGTGTTGTCAAAAATAGAAAGAGAGTATATGAGAGTCTACATTGGTGTTAATATCATAGATGGATCAAGTTTGGGTTTAAAATTTGCATATACAACACTTTTAGTACTGTTAGTTGATAAGTTAATACGACCCAAGTAAGTATTACTACTACTGGATGAAGTTAGTACTGTTAGGCTTGGCATTAGTACTGCTAGACCAAACTTAGTACTGCTAGGTGGCCGTTAGTACTGTTTGAGTCCTAACAGATTTTCCTAAATCAAAGAGCCGTTAAGATATTTTCGCAACATCTATAGCTTATAGGGTTTGACTAATTGGAGACTTCTTGATTTATTTATATCATTAAACGATTTCTTCAAGATAAGTACAACTCTTTTACAGTTGGTGAAAACGTACTCTTTTAAACCTCACTCATAATTCAATTCACTTTACTAGACCATTACACTTTATCACACGAACTAATCCCACATCTTTCCTCTTCTCATTCATCAAATGGCACAATTGGAATTTTGCGACAAGCATAATATGGTCGCATATTTGGTTAAATCTGAAAGCAGTGAGGGTTTTGATGAAATTATAGATTTTCTTACTTCAAGCCATATCTACTATGCCCTTACTGAAAATCCTATTATTTTTGTGTCCCTTATTGAACAATTTTGGGAAATTGCTGTTTTAAGCACTACTGAGGAAGGACTTCAAGCTATTTATGCAACTATTGATGGACATGAAACGCTCATAATTGAAGCTTCTTTAAGAAGACATTTGAAGTTAGAAGATGCAGAAGGCATTTCTTCACTCTCCAATGAAGAAATATTTGAGCAATTAGCTCATATGGGGTATGTGACTAATTCTGAAAGCCTTACATTCTTTAAAGGACATTTTTCACCCCAAAGTTCTTTATCCACACAATTCTACATTGTCTGAGTTTCAAGAAGACAGCATGAGATCAATTCAGTAGCAACATTGCTACAACAATCATCTATCTAGCTACAAGCAGGAGGTTTAACTTTTCCAAATTCATCTTTGAAGCTATGGTTAAGAACTTGGATAGCCCATACAAATTCTTATTGTATCCCAGGTTTATTCAAATTCTTCTTAACAAACAACAAAGTTTACTCTTGCCTCATACCAGAACCTATCCCACTCCTACTCTGACAAGTAAACTGTTTAGTAATACGAGGAGAGCCTCTAAGGGGTATTCAGGGGTAGTAACACCATTGTTTGAGAGTATGTTGGTACAAGCATATGATGAAGAGCAACAACAATCACCCTCAAGGATCACATCTTCACCATTATTATCTCCACAACCCACTCAACTATCCCCTTCACCAGAACCAATTCAACTCACTCATGAGGCAGAGGAGACTGTTTCTATGCCCCATGATTCACCTCTTCATGTTGAGGGTAGCATGCAACAACATGATTTGACGGTTTTGGTTAACAAATTGAATGACAGGATTGATGGATTGGAGAAGGACATGCAGCAGATAAAGAAGACTTATAGTACTGCTCTCACCAAGTTAGTACTTAGAGTAAAGAAACCGGAGTACAAGCTGAAGTCTGGCAAGGCAAGGAGAAAGGCGAAGATTGTTCTTTCTGATGATGAACAGATTACAACGATTTCTCTAGTACAAGATGAAGGTATTTCTTGGATTCCACAGGAAGAGGAAGTTCATGAGAAGCTCAGTGATGAAACTGAAGTAATTGTACAAGAAGAGACTCCCACTAAAATTATTGAAGAACATGGAACCGGTGAGAAAGGTGAGATAGAGATTAGTACTGCTAGTCTTCCAAAAGTTACAAAGGTTAGTACTGCTGAAGCTCATGTGTATACAAGAAGGAGTGCCAAAGATAAAGGAAAGGCTATAATGGAAGAACCTGCTACTCCAAAGAAGGTTAAGAAAAGAACTCAAGTGCAGTTGAGTATGGATGAGGAGTTAGCTAGAAAGATGGAAGAAGAAGAAAGACAATAAGTTCCTACAGAAGCTTCTTAATCTAAAGGAATTGACTGGAATGATCTAAGTGTACTAAGATATAATGCTTTGAAGAATAAACCTGTGTCAATAGCTCAAGCAAGAAGGAATATGATAACATACTTGAAGAACTAAGGAGGTTACAAGGAAAGCTACTTCAAGAGAATGAGCTATAATGACATCAGACCAATTTTTGAAAGGGTGTGGGATCATGTTAATACTTTTATTCCTATAGGATCTGAAGTTGAAAAAGGGTCTTCTAAACCAAGTAAAAGAGAAACTTCAAAGGCAGTGGAAGAAGAGAATGTTGAAAAAGAAGATGTAAAACCTGACCCAGTAATAAGTGAAAAGAAAGCTGTTGGAACAAGAAGAAAAACACTTGCCAGAAGAAGAGCAAGTGAAAAACAAGTTGAAGACAACTCAAAGAGACAGAAGAAAGAAAAAGAATCTGATGATTTTGAACAAGAAAAAGAAGATTTAAGAATGTGGTTATCAGTTCTTAATGATGAAGAAGAATCTGTGACTCTAGAATTTCTCTCTGTTAGATACCCGATAGTTAATTGGGAGTATCAGCTACTTGGTCGAATGGAAATAATAGATATGGAAGTATACAAGTTAACAAGAGCAGATGGAACTGTAAGCTTTCATGGAGGTACCGAGTCATTATTCAGAAGACTTGACAGAGATGACCTGAAGGTTTTATACAAATTGGTTCAAGAAAGATTTGAAGATCATTCTCTAGAAGAAAAGGAATGAATACTTTAGGGATATTTGAGGATGATGTTTGATCCAGATGAGCAAGATGAGATATGGAAGAACCAAGAGAGTTGGAAGGTACTAAGATGCAGATTATATGAAAACTCAGGAGTTCATTCAGTGTTTTTTATTGATACTCCTATGGAGATCAACATGCTTGTTGAGAAAAAGTATCCACTCAAAAAGGAAATACTGGAAAAGATGATAAACTTGAAGATGCAAGCTGAAGAAGAAAGCACCATGGCATTTAAGCTAATCAAGTTTACAAGATCACAGATTGAAGAGAAGCAGTAAGGTGTTTGAAAGAATCCTCAGTCATAGAAGAAGATCTAATCCAGAAGAAACTTGGGATTTGAGAGTAAATCACAAGTTTAGGGGAGGATTGTTGGGATTCTAAAGCTTCTATAAGTTAATACTGCTGGCTCAAGATTAATACTGCTAGTGAAGACTTAATGCTGTTAATGAAAATTGAAGAAATAAGTCTAAGTCTTTAGTACTGCTAGCTTTATAGTTAGTACTGCCAGTACAATGTTAGTACTGCCAGTAATAGTTAGTACTGTTAGTTAGTATTAGTACTGCTAGTGTATTGTATTAGTACTGCTTATGAGATATGCATGAGATAAATTAGGAATAGATATGCATTATCTCATAACGCGTTTTGTAAGCCCATTAGGGTTTTCCTTGGTGTATAAAAGGAACCCTTACGACATAGTTAGAGATATGAATTGTTAGATAGAAAAACACAATAGTTGTTAGGCAAAACATATAGTTGTTTTGTTATTTGTGCAATATATTGAAGTTAAGAGAATCTTCTGTGTTAATCTTATTGTTCTTCTTGAGTATATATACTAGATTCCGCATAGTATATATATATACATAATCGTCAAGGTTTCAACCTTAGTTGTCTTGGATTTATCTAAGGTGACTAAAAGCTTCAACAAGCTAACAAACGATCTATTATAAACGAGATCAACAAAGATTTACCAGTTCGAATTTTAAAGGCTAACTCCTTACGGTTTGAGAATTAAAAATCAAATACTACTACTGAATTTTTTGGATAGAAATTCCAGATTCGAAACTTAATCTTATAAAAATTAAAAATCGACTTTCCCGACCTACAATGGACATGAGCCCGGATTTTCCAGAAACTAAACTCTTTGAATTTAACTTTAGGCTCAAGAATCATGTCAAAACTCATTTTTATCACCAAGTTATGCCCCGATCAATATGACCCGAAATTCTGGACAGAAACATAAAGAAATATAAACCCTAATTCTTACCAATTCTCTTCAAAAAAACATATCCTAGGGTTTCTAATCTTGTAGGTTTTTATTAAGCCATCATTAATGATTATCTAAGGTTTCATAACATGATTTTAACAAGATTATTTCAGGTTCAATCATAAAGAATTTTACAAGATTATTACACATGTTTTCCTTTTACAATTCTATGATTTTATGCAAAACTTATGTGTAATCATGGTGACACAAAGAATGAATTCAAAAGAACATATAATACCTTAGAGAATCAAGAATGGAGAGGATCACAAGAACAAGAACACCAAAGAATCAAGAATCAACAATCACACCAAAACACCAAGGCTTGAAAAACACTACCAGAATCACCAATTACTACGCCACCTTATTTTTCTTGTAAATTCTATGGATGAACACAAGTTTTGGAGTAAAAATTTTAAGAGAGAATAATGAGAGAGAGAGAGAGATAGAGATCAGCCTAAATATGGGAAAAAAAGGGAGATAAAAATTCCTTATTATTTTAGAAGATTTCAAAAGATTTACCTTAATCCCTTTACACTTAATACTTAAAATAGGTTTTGTAAAAAATAAAAATATCATACT
>BQNB010074010.1:0-31931 GCA_026074375.1 Tanacetum coccineum
ACTTCATCCTAAGACCCATAAAACACATATTCTCAACATAAAATGGGGCTAAGTCCTGAGGGCCATGTGTTATGTACACATGTAAAGGGGTAGTACGTTTTGGCAAACAAGGGAAATTAAATCCCAGGTTTGTTGGACCCTTCAAGGTAATAAAAAGGGTTGGAGACGTTGCATACAAGCTCGAGCTTCCTGAGGAGCTGAGCAGAGTTCATAATACATTTCACGTGTCCAACTTAAAGAAGTGTCATGCCGACGAACCCTTAGCCGTTCCGTTGGATGGACTTCATTTTGATGACAAGCTTCAGTTTGTCGAGGAACCTATAGAGATCACAGATCGTGAAGTTAAACGGTTGAAGCGAAGCCGTATCCCATTAGTCAAGGTTCGATGGAACTCCAAGAGAGGTCCTGAGTTTACGTGGGAACGCGAAGATCAATTCTGGAAGAAATACCCATATCTGTTCTCAAAGACTGGGCCGTCGTCAAGTGCTGCGTCTTAAGCCTTGAGGACAAGGCTCATCTAACCGGGGGAGACTATAACACCCCGTGTTTTAGGACAATGTACGACGTTGATAAAGTCGCTATTTATTCTTTTGTATTGTACGCGTTTGTTTTTAATGGAAATCGTTAAGTTAAATCGCGTAAGCAAGAAATAATCAGTTAACGTAAACGGGCATCAAGCAAATTATTGTTTACGTCAAACAAGGGTTAAGTAATTATTTTTGAGGATATTTATTAAACATTACACAAGTTATTGTATCGGATTTTTTTAAACACCGTGAATGTGTTTACGTTTCGCGATAAATGACAATTAGGTTTTCCCGGAAACCCTAAAAATTAACGTACGCTTCATACATAATACATATGTTTATATACAATGATCGAGTTTATAAATTTATGCATATGTATATATTTATATCGGTTCAATGATATACAAGATAACAAATACTTTACAAAATACCAAGACTTTACAAGTATACCTTTTAAATAAAAACTACACATTACATTTTTATATAAAACTTTACTTACACTTTTCTTTTATAAATACACAAGTAAACATACAAATTAATAAGAAAATTTACTAGGAAACATCATCCCTAAACTTCATGGGATGATTCCCATTAGAAGGAACCAAGACATAAACATTTAAAGCCCTTGTTTCCCTCCTTTTTGGTCCCCTTGAACCCACGGTCAAACCCCCTCCCCCTTTGATTTTTCTAGTCAAACTTTGCAACTAAAATATCTAGTTTCCTTCTCCTATAAATACTTGCTTCATATGTGAAATTTACATAAACTCTTTACTTAACAAAATCACTTTTCTTTCTCCCTATCTCTCTCATAACCCACGGCTCAAATAAGCCATCTAAACAAATCATACAAAATTTTTATACAATCCATACAAGCCTATACACATCAAGCATATAGAAATAATAAGGGATTTTATAGCATTGGATTCTTCATTTGCCCCAAGGATTAAGAAGAAAATGGAAGATTAGGGTTTCAAACCTAATCTTGGGTTTATAAGCTTGTAAGCTTTGGTTTTGAATCTAAACTCGGGTTTAGCATTATTTCTCATCTCATACATCATCCCTAAGGTCTTCTAATTCCTTTTATACTTTTTATTGTCTTTATTTTATGTGTTCATTTTTATATATGGCTAAATCACCACTAAAGACTTTTTAATAGGTAAAATGTGTTTTCACTTAGTGTTTATGAATTTATGACACTTATTCTTTGTCTTATGGTTATTATTATATCATGAAAAAATGAATGTAAAAGTATGTTAACATATGATTTAAGTATAAACATGTTTAAGTACAAATTAGGGTTTCTAAAAAGTCCTAAAAACAAGTTTTAAACCATTTTGGAAATAAATATTTAGGGCATGTTTTTAAAGATTCGAATATACATTTATGTTTTATGATTTTACAAAATTACTATATGTCACAAGGATCGAGGGGCTCATAAACGAAATCGATAAAAAAACAGGTAATAACGAAGAGATAGATTCGCTATTTACAAGTTTCGATAGTTAATACTTTTATAT
Source organism: Tanacetum coccineum (assembly GCA_026074375.1). Taxonomy (NCBI): domain Eukaryota; kingdom Viridiplantae; phylum Streptophyta; class Magnoliopsida; order Asterales; family Asteraceae; genus Tanacetum; species Tanacetum coccineum. The sequence goes on from BQNB010074010.1 coordinate 2,045, forward strand.
AACATTTTTTTTATAAAAAGTACTATTCTTCACAGAAACTTATACTTTATAACATCCATAATATGATAAAACTTCAATTACTGAGAGGTTGCTCGAAAAAATCGCTAAAAACGGAGCTATACACGTGACTAGATACGACAAAAAAGAGTCTTACGCTAATTAAAACTAAAAAACGAGTTAAAATTAGCTGTTTGTGAACAGTAAAAAACAATATTCATCACGAATATCAAAAACTTGAAAATGTAATTATTTGATCACTCGGTCTTACTACGAAGACATGGACGTAACGAAACTTGCGAGAGCAAGGACTTTTAAAAACGGACCAAAATTAGGTCTTTTTTACGCAAAAGTATATTTATAACCGTTTTTAACTCTTTATAAAATTATTTTACCATAAAGTTTAGTCGGATGATTTTGCTATATAGTATATTACTGTGTTATCAAAGTGATATAATTACTAGGGAGTTTCATAATGAGGCCTCTTCGGATGGCGTTATATCGACGAAGTTGTTGGATTTACGATTTAAAGTGGATCTAAACTCATTGTACGTCATGTTCATGCCTCTTTATTTATGATAAGCCCGACCGAAGGATTGTACGATGTTATACAACTATGAGATTTATTTATGTATAATCACCTCATGTTTTTGGTCATTGTGGTATGACATTATGTAATTCACTATTTATTTGTAGGTGGGTTTTACGCGTTACTCTTAACACCGTAAAGTTAAGTAGAATCGCGTAAACTGAAAAACTGTCATTCAATGTTAGCGGGCTATTAAACAATTAAATGTTTCATCAAGCAGTGTTATATGGATTATTGAGGATAATTAATATATCATGTGTTCATCTTATTTTTAATGGTTAGTAAAATAATATGCTTATGTTTCGGTAATTAAAACGCGGTTTCGGCATTCCCGAAATGTTACAAAACGAAACTACGGACTAAAGATACCCACGATTATACCCAATACCTAAAATAATTAAAATAACATCACATATATGTATATTATGCCGAAAATTTAAGGATAGAACCAAGACTTTTCAACTTTGCATAATATCTAGATATTTAAGAAAGTAACTCTTACACCTTTATCAACTTGACATGTTAACCTTAAGCTAGGGTTAGAAAGTAACCATGGTTAAGTTAAGGAGATATTTTTACTATATATAAGCATGCATGCATGAGTAAAGTTTACATACTCTTTACACTTAACAAAATTCATTTTCTTTCTCTCTTTTATACCCTAAAACTCACGGCACAAATAAGCCACCAAACAAAATCCATACTTTGATTTTCTAAGATTATACAACCCTTTACACATCAATCCTAAGGTATTCTAAGGTGTTTGCAAGCATTGGTTCATCATTTGCAAGTATTAAGAAGAAAAAGTAAAGATTAGGGTTTTGGAAACCTAATCTAGGGTTTATAAGCTAGTAAGCTTTGGTTTTGAATCTAAGCACGGGTTTAGAACTTGTTTATCATCTCTTACATCATCTCTAAGGTTTTCTTAATTCCTTCATACTTTTAATTGTTGTGATTTTATGTGTTATATGTTATTTACGGCTAAATCACCACTAATGACTTTTAAATGTGTAAAATGGGTTTTTATTTGAGTTTATCAATTTATACACTTATTTCTTGTCTCCCCTAATGTTATAAATATATGGAAAATTACGATCTTTAAAGATGGTTAACTTATGGTTTCATGTATAAACATGTTTAAGGACTAATTAGGGTTTTTAAAGTTTTCTAATTGTAAAAATACATATGAAAAGTATATGAAAGTTATAAAAGGGTTGAACTCTGTTGCTAATGAATTTACACAGGACTAGGTGATATTGGAATTTATTTGAGTACCACAAGTGTTCAAATGTGTTCTAAGAGTTTGTATAGTAAAATACTAGTTAATATAATAAAAAACAAGGGTTTTTATAAGTTATACACCAAAATAATTAAGAGGCTGTGGAGTTCGACTTTCTAAGACAGTAGCTTTTGATATTTTAAAGTTATAATACGCCTCATGACGATTCCATAATGATAAGAAACTCGAAAAACCGATCTATAACGAAAAAGATACGTTAAAAACGACGTTTACAGACATATAAAATATTTTTATAAATGGTTACTATTACATGGCAGTAGGTTTGAGTTTAAATAACACCTAAAAATATTATTATATTTTGATTACGAGATCGTACACGCATAGAATCGCCATAAACACGGAACTATATCGAATAAACTACGAGTTTTCGATAATTACAAGTTTATAAAAGTAAATTTTATAAATCATGAACGTAGAAAGTTACTATATCAGCGGGATTAAAAACTTTATAAAATATAATACCTCTTTTTAATAACAAAAAGCTACGAGAAGGAATCACTAAATCGGAGTTTTTTAAAACGAATAAGTTATCTGCGATTACGATGTTTAGCTAATTAAAACCCTTAAAACGACAAACCGAGCTGTTAGTGAACAGTTATTTACTATTCATCGCAGAATCTTAAAAAACTTGAAAAAACTTAATATTTTGAATTTCAGGCTCGTCTTCATACGAAGACGTGGACGTAAGAAAACGCGATAGGCAAGGGCTTTTAATTACGCACAAATTAGGTCATTTTTACGAAATGTATTTTATAAACGTGTTCATTTTTAAATATTATTTTACTAAAACGATTAGTCGGTGATTATGCTATATAGAATATTGAGTGGTTATCAAAGTGCTATAATACTAGGGAGTTTCATAATGAGGCCTCTTCGGATTGCGTATCGACGAGTTGTTGGATTTACGATTTAAAGTGTCCTAACTCCTCGTACGTCATGTCATGACCTCTTTAATTATGATAGCCCGAACGATAGCACGACGTAACTACTATAAGATTATATTGAATGTTATAAATTGAAGTACTCGGTACTTATACGACCTTAATTTAAATAGGTTGCATCTATCGTCTTGCGTGACGTTTTATCTGTGATTATTTGGACTATCTGTACTCAAGGTGAGTTCATAGCCCCACTTTTATAGTTTTACTGATTTACATATTAATTGGTGGGAAACTGCTTTGTTTTATAAAGTGGACGGCGATTTAAGTGTTTAAAGTCTATTGCTTATGTGTTTGCCTAAGTAGCGATAGCCTCCTGAGCCATTATCATGAATTTCAATTGCCATAGTATGTAGATGTTAATTGCATTATGATGAGCCTGCGAATGTTATAAATAAATCTATTGGGATTAACCTCCCCGTTTGGGTGATTTAGCTTCAATGGGACATAGGATCGTTGACCATGTCGGTCATGGATGTTGTGGGTTTTACAACATCTGTAAGGGCAAAATAACTGCTTAATATAGCAAAATATAGGTTGAGCTTCGGTGCATGAGCTTAGTGCACAGTAATATGGTTTTGTGTTTGTTAGGCATATGTTGTAACAATCAGGGAAAGTCTTGCGGTCATGCATAATTTTATAAATACATAAACCTATGAATTCACCAACATTTTTGTTGACGTTTTAAGCAATGTTTTCAGGAGGTCAATAGGCACGAGGTGCCAAGGATGCATTGGATTATGTTTTGGATTGTACTGTTAAAGACTTATGTGTATCATGTTTTGGGAAATCTATGTTGTCTTTTGTAATATGAAACAAAGAACAAGTAAAGCTATTAGCTTTTGTAATATGTCTTTTATTTAAATCCAATGTATCAATCTAAAGACTTTTGTGTGTTCTTTATATATATCTTGTGCTGTTGATCTTGAAGTAACATGCCCCGGATCCTTATTCCGCTGCGACCCATTTGGGGGTGTTACAGATTGGTATCAGAGCCAAGGTTATAGAGAACCAGGTCAAAATGTTTTTGCTGGACTATAACCGTTTTCAAACATTGCATTACATACAAAAGGGTTTTTACGGGTATTCATATACAAATTATTGCATTAGTCGGTTAGGCTATATACATGCATAATTGATATACGTGTTTATAATATATTATCGTATCTACAGGATGACAGTTTATATTGAATATATTTTATAAGCTAATTTTTGATTTCAGTTACTCTAATGTCAGATTCTGTGCACTCTACGGTTACATTAAACATCAGTATCTGAGGCACGATTCAGTCATGGGGTCACCAGGCGTCGAGGGACCTATTTATTTGACGGTTTCCACCATCGCCGGACTACATACCTGGCCCTGAGGGACCACCATCACCAGATTATGTGCCTGGCCTGGAGGAGCCAGAGCCAGGCACTCCTTCACCTTATTTACATACCTTTTGTTCCGGTAGCCTGTTTACCCGGAGTTCTGTACCGGGGACGAATGAGGTATACACGGTGAGGAGCAGCCAAAATGCCTGCTGCTGCGACCTCAACCTACTCATCAGTCCACAAGGGTATATACCTGGTGTCCGCGAACCCTCGTCGGAGGGACCTAGAGGGGATGACGAGGAGGATCGTGGGAGGAATCTTTTTATTTTACAGCCGACTATCCTGCTGACAGAGGAGATGATGATGATGATACAGAGGAGGAGGAGCACTTAGCTCCTACCGACCCTGCAGCTGTTGCTTATTCAGCTGACCAGGACCCATACATTGCTTATCGCGTCACGGCTAGGATATTCCATCGCACCAGGACGCCCTTAGGCACCTTCTCTCCGAGGGTAGTTGCTGAAGAGAGTGTTAGCCTTACTATTCCACCACCAGCACATCTCTTCATCCATACTCATCACACTTCTCAGATACCCCTTCCGCCATTACTTATACCATCCACACCCAATGGCTCTACATATGCTTTGAATGGTCTCTAGGATCCCGAAGCTACTGGGCATTAGACTCAGAGAGATGCACTACCATCTCCTGTTCATGAGACTGAGATGCCTGAGATTTAGTTTTTACGCTTCGTAGAGGCCGCGTCTCGCACTACTCCTGTCCTGGATACGAGGTCGGGGAGGCGGCCTACGGCTCTTTTTTTATATCTTTTGGTGCACATATTGTCTATGAGTCCCGAGCGTAACTCTGTGGATCAAGATCGAGTTGGACGGGGTCTGGATCCGGAAATCTTGGGGGTCTGGGGTGGGTGTGAGTGTTGAGTATGTCCGAGCTTCAGGGCAGCTGGTACTGATCTAGGCTTGGTCCTACACATCTAGGGCAGTCCTTTTATGGATTTGCTGATATATTAGGATGCCGCTCACGGACGCCCAGACGAACTAAGAGGTTAGGCTATGGTATTAAGATACAGGGATGACCTTGTATGAGCCATCCAGGAGATTGTCCGACCACCCTAGAGGGGGTTCAATAGAGATTATTGAGTTCTGCTCACTACTGTTGAACGAGGAGGATTGAGATCATTTTTTCTCAGCTGGTTGCTTGCACGACTATGACAGTGGCTCTACTTAGAGCACGAAGTAACAGGTTAGGACAGCGATAGGCCATTCATTAGATGCTGCCCTTTGATGGAGGAGGATGGCCAGATTATCTCGTGCCGTTGGGCCTTAAGATCGATGGATGCTTGCGATCAGGTACATTCTGAGGGCCAATATCACTTCGGACTACGGTCGTGGTGGGCTCAGCAGTCCGAGAATCACTGAGTTGCAAGGCGCAGACCGTTGGAGGCTGAGCTCTTGGTGATTCAGATCTGCTAAAAAAGACTATAGGAGACAGTGATCAGTTAGTAGAGCACTAACGATCAGTGAAGAGCCTCAAGACTCGATGATCGAGCTTCAGTGATCAGCAGGGACCTGCTTAGGATCTGCAGAGCCAGAGCTACCAGAGGACTGGCCAGTAAAGAGAAGTAGCAGTTTTTAGACTGAGTTATGATTGTAGCTACTGTATAGTATCGTTAAAGTATTATGTGTTTTCCCAGGCTAGCAGACTTATAGATCTTTTTGTTTGTCTAGCTAACTTCTGTTTAGGATCTTTTGTTCATGTATCGGCTACTTTGTACAATAGCCTATAAGGTATTACGAGTCATATCTCGAGCTAGTATGGCTATAGGTGATTTTGTCTTTAGTTATTTTTGTCTTGTAACCTTTAAGTTTTGTGATCGTTTGTAATTAAAACTCAATCATGTATTATTTTCCCAAGTTTATATGGATAGGAGGATTATGTTTTATATGAAAACCGAACTTATTGTGAATGAATTGTCGATTTGTTAATTAAATACTGTTGTGTTATTTCTCACCATGTGTTGAGATCTCGTTTTATTTATTCTGTATCATCGGGTTATGATTGAGATTTTTGAAATCTAACGGGTATTTATGTTTTCTTGTGATTTAAGAAAATGGGACCATGTGGAAAGGCCCACGAGTGTTATATCCCCGGGTTAGAATCTCCCCCACCAGTCACATGTCCTACTACCACCACTCTTTTCAGGTCACCAGTGCCATGCAGGCATGATCGACGCGGGTGTCACTGCTGTGCTGGCAGCAGTGCTACTACACTCGATTATGGCGATGTAGCCATACCTCGGGAACCGGTGTGAGATGGAAGGATACGGCACTTGTTCGGGGGGGGAGTGTTTCACCCTATAAACAACGGACTTTTATGAAATGTCAACCCTTATTCTTAAGGGGCACAGAAGGATGTTCTAGATGGGTCAACCTTGACCCAGTAGGTTTGATGAGGATGGAAACCATGTTTCGCATAAGTAACTGGCACTATGAAGAACAGTGAAGTTTGTCACTGTACTCTTATGGGAAACTGCTCTAACATGGTGGGGAAAACTCACATGCATAGGACAGGGAACTAACTGAAGCGTGGCATTATTGCAATGGGGACGTGGGTCTGACTTGTAAGAGAAGATGACAACTAAATTTTCCGAGGAATGAAATCAAGAAGGTTGAGGCAGTAGTTGTGGACCTAAAAGTACAAGGCACGATGTACGTAGACCTACAACAACGCTTCCAGAGCTAGCATTGCTGAGTGACAGGATGTTCCACAGAAGATGACTGACAAAATTGATAAAGATATGTCGGTTGGGATGCTCGAGCTTAATTTACTCAAGTGTTTTCGGCATCGAAGCCAAAGACCATGCAGGAGGTAAATTAAAATTGGCGACTGAATGATGGATACGGGGATTAACACTTTTGGACTGAGAGGACAGACAGAAACAAGAGGAAGTTTGAAGTCGCTCCTCGGAATACCAAAAACCAACAAGGCCAAACATAAAGGCAGATACACAGGTGGGCTTATGCTGCCGTGGGGGGAACGGTGACAGAACATCATAGGAAAGGGACTAACCTTATGTCAAGTGTAACTCAAACCATTACGTCCTTGTATACCAAAATGCACTAACTTGCAAGAAGGCTTGGCCACCTGCCAAAAGGACTTAGGAGCCGGTCTGCAATACAAATAACAACAAACAACATCCGCAATAACAAAACACAACAAAGTAACAACAACAACCTAAGAGACCCAAGTGGGGCAAATTACCAATGCCAATAGTTTGCTTTGAGTGTGGGGCTATGGCCACTTCAGGAAGAACTGCCCCCAGTGAGGAAGAAACATGAATCAGGGAATGGTAACGGTGTAGCCAACGGCTTATGCAGTGGGGAGCTGCAGGGCAAAACCAGACACTACGTTGACATGTGAGGGTACGTTTCTCCTAAACAGTTTGTGCTTTATTCTTATTTGATAAAGGTTGCCGATTAGAAGTTTTCATGTCTATCAATTGACGTTACGTGATTAAAATAGCCCCACTACATTAGTCATGGCTTATAACGTTGAATTTGCGGATGGTAGAATAATTTGTGTAAATACGGTTATTAACAAGGGTTGCGCGGTTATATTTTATGGAACCAATCCGATTTCACGCTCGACCTATGCCCTGTAGAAATGGGTAACCTATGAGTCATAATTGGCCTTGGATGGTTGACCAAAATTATCAGGCCGTTATTGAATGTTCTATAGAAGATCGTTCGTATTCCCTTTGGGGAGCGAAATATTAATTTATTTCTATGGAGTAGAAGTAGAATAAACGCGGGACTCGATAAACATTCTTTCTCGTGCACCATGGCCAGAAGTATCTGCTAAAAGGATGTCACATCTTTTTGGCACATATTACCATCAAGGAGACTGGAGACAAGTGAAGGAAGATGCAACGGCAGATTGTAGCCCATCGCTCAAAAAAATTTTAGAAGGTATTTCCCGGGACTTGCCAGGCTTCCACTAACAGACAAGTGGACATTTCATTATCGATCTAGTAACCTGGTGCTGCACCTGTAGCACGGGCACCTTATCGATTGGCCCCATCAGAAATGAAAGAATTGGCGGATATAAACTACAACGAGCTTTCGAAAGCTTTATTAGACTAGTTCGGCACTCCATGGGGGAGCTCCAGTTCTATTCGTTAAGAGAAAAGAAAGAAGATGGATCGTTACGGATTTCTTTTGTGACATAGATTTATCGAGATACTAAACAAACTAACGTAAAAATGAACCGTTATCGATACCATGAATTTGATGACTTTATTTGGACCAATTCAAGGGCTCAGTGTTTACTCAATAGATCGACCTAAGGTTCAGGTTATCACAATTGAGGGGTTCGAGTAGAAGACATCTCGAAGACTGCCTTCAGAACTCGATATGGACATTATGTAATTCCAAGTTATGCCGTTTGGTTTGACCAAAAACGCACCTGCTGGGTTTTTTGACGATATTTTATCTATTCCTAAGAAAAAGCAAGAGCACGAAAAGCATCTGAAGATAATATTAGGAGTTGTTGAAGAAAGGGAGTTGTATGCAAAATTTCCAAAGTGTGAATTTGATTCCCTAAGTACAGTTCTCGGTCACGTGATTTGATAATAAAGGCATTCAGTAGATCCAGCCAAGATCGAATCCGTAAAGATTGCGGCATCTTAATTGATCCCAACGGAGATTCGTCCTCAGTTTTTTAGGTCTTGCTGAGGTATTTGAACGATTCATGTGACGGGTTTTCGAAGATCGCCAAACCATGACAGCTCACTCATATAAGAAGGTCAAGTTTGAGTGGGGTGACAAAAAACGAAAGCGTGTTCAGTTATTGAGCAGAAGTTGTGTAGTGGCACCATTTCTGGCTTTACGAAGGAAGTGAAGATTTATCGTATATGCGATGCTTCAAAGAAGGGGTTTGGGCTGATGTTGATTGCAAAGAGGAAAGGTGATTTCTTATGCATCACAGGCCTGTTAATGATCCATGCGAAGAAATATACTACTTAATGATCTAGAAATTGGTGCAAGTAGTGTTCGCTCTTGAGATTTGGAGGCACTATCTGTATGGTACCAATGTGTACGATTTGCGTTGGCCGGTTTTTCACTGATCATAAGAGTCTGTCGCATATTTTCTTATCAGAAAGATTGAAGATGAGACACGCCGTATGGTTAGAGTTGGCTTAGTGATTACGATTGCGATATTCGTTATCCCCAGGGAAGGCAAATGTGGTTTGTGTGATGCTTTTGAGCAGGAAAGAAAGGAGAACCACCCGTTTGAAGGAGTTCGAGCTTTTAGTATGCTAATTAGCTGGATATCCTAAGCAATCTTAACTGCTCAGATGAAGCACGAAAACCAGGAAAAATCAAGAAGTGAGGATGTTGGAGGTATGCTGATTGTAAAATATAATTATCCAGAGGCAAATTAGAAACGGAAAACTTGGAACCTCGGTACGGATGGAACCCTTATGACCTCAATGGAGGAGTTCGGTTACCTCTGTTATGGCGATTTGCGGACGGTGATCATGCACGAGTCCCACTAAAATTCAAAGCGACTTAAGGACTGTGATCATGCACGAGTCCCACAAGTCTAAATACTCTATTCATCCGGGTTCTGACAAGATGTACCAGGATATAAAGAAGCTATATTGGTGGCCCAATATGAAAGCCAACATCGCCACCTATGTTAGCAAATGTTTGACCTGTGCTAAGGTCAAGGCCGAACACAAGAGACCATCGGGTTTGTTAGTACAACCCGAGATACCTCAATGGAAGTGGGACAACATCACGATGGATTTTGTCACAAAGCTTCCTAAGTCGTCACAGGGTTATGACACTATTTGGGTGATCGTTGACCGACTTACAAAGTCTGCCATTTTTATGCCAATGAGGGAAACGGATCCCTTGGATAAACTGGCGAGAATGTACCTAAAGGAGGTAGTCACGAAGCATGGAATACCTGTCTCAATTATCTGTGATCGTGACCCTCGATTCTCATCAAATTTCTGGAAGTCACTTCAGAAGGCTTTGGGTACAAGTTTGGATATGAGTACTGCATATCATCCGGAAACCGACGGACAAAGCGAGAGAACCATCCAAACTCTCGAGGATATGCTACGTGCTTGCGTAATCGACTTTGGAAATGGTTGGGTTAAACATTTGCCATTGGTCGAGTTTTCATACAATAACAGTTATCATGCTAGCATTAAGGCTGCACCGTTTGAAGCACTTTATGGTCGAAAGTGTCGTTCACCCGTGTGTTGGGCCGAGGTTGGACAAGTTCAACTCACTGGTCCAGAATTAGTGCAAGAATCAACGGAGAGGATCATCCAGATCAAACAAAGGATTCAAACCGCTCGAGATCGACAAAAGAGCTACGCCGATTTAAAGCGTAAACCGATGGAGTTTCAAGTTGGAGATAAAGTTATGCTAAAGGTTTCGCCTTGGAAAGGGGTCGTACGTTTTGGCAAACGGGGGAAGTTAAACCCCAGATATGTCGGACCTTTCAAGGTGTTGAAAAAGGTTGGAGCCGTTGCTTACAAGCTTGAGCTTCCTCAAGAGCTGAGCAGGGTCCACAATACGTTTCATGTATCCAACTTGAAGAAATGTTATTCTGACGATCCATTAGTCGTTCCGTTGGAAGGACTCCAAGTGGATGACAAGCTTCATTTTGTTGAAGAGCCTGTGGAAGTCATGGATCGCGAAGTCAAGCAATTGAGGCGAAGCCGTGTCCCAATTGTCAAGGTTCGATGGAACTCTAGGCGGGGTCCTGAGTTTACATGGGAACGTGAAGATCAATTCAGGAAGAAATATCCACACCTCTTCACCAAGACTGCACCGTCGTCAAGTGCCGTGTGATAAGCCTTGAGGACAAGGCTCATTTAACGGGGGGAGACTATAACACCTCGTGTTTTAGGTCATTGTATGACATTATGTAATTCACAATTTATTTTTAGGGTTTTACGCGTTTACTCTTAAACCGTAAACGTTAAGTTAAATCGCGTAAACTAAAAATGATCATTCAATGTAAACGGGCATTAAACGATTAAATGTTTACATCAAGCAAGTGTTATATGATTATTATGAGGATAATTAATAACTTTGTTCATCTTATTTTTATTGGCTACGTAAAATGCTTACGTTTCGCGATAAAATGCGTTTAGGCATTCCCGGAAGTTCCAAAACCTAACTACGCCTAAACGAATACCCACGATTATACCCAATACACAAAATAATAAAAATAACATCTTATATATATATATATGCCGAAAATTAGATGATAGGACCAAGACTTTTCATCTTGTACATAATATCTAAGATATTATAAAGATCTAGGGAACAAAACTCTTACACCATTATCAACTTGACTTGTTAACCTTGAGCAAGGGTTAGAAAGTAACCATGGTTATCTACAAGTGGTCTTGACTAGTCTTGGATGTATATAAGGCTTGCACTAGAAAGCTAAGCACATACACTTTATTTCTTTAAGTGAAAAACTTCACCATTCTCTTTTGCTCTCTCCAAAACCCACTACCAACACTAAAAACACCTAAATAATTCATACACTTTCATTTACAACATATTCAAGTATTCCTACAACATATCTAAGATATACCAAGATGGTTTGAAGGTTTAGTTTAGAGTTTAAAAGGGTTAAACAAGCAAGGATCAAGATTAGAGATTCCATTGAAATTAGGGTTATCAAGGTCTTGAAAAGATAAGGTTTTTGTTTGCTAACAAGGTTTAGCTCATATTGTTCATTACCATACATCATACTTAAGGTTCATACTAAAAACCTTAATCTCTTTACATTCATGATTTTATGTGTATATAATGGCTATGTAGTTAATCACCATCTAGGAAACTTATTTACATGTAAAATGGAATTTTTTACTTATGATCATGGTATGATATACTTTGTCATGTGCTATATTGTTGTTAAGAACATGTGAGAATAGAAGAATATACATTATATAAGTGTGGTTTATGTATAAAAGCTTATATAAACTAGTTACCTAAAAAGTGTAGGTTTATAAGTCATGAACAAATAAGTATGTAAACTTATGGATCTTGTGATTCTTGGACAATCTTTGGAAAAATTATGGACTAAGGACCCTGAGTATGTAGGACATGTGATATTAATTGTTTAAATGGACTTGTAACTAGTGTGCTAAACTAAAAAGATACAAAATCAAGTTTTAATAATATTTATACAAAATGACCAAAACCTTTGTTAGAATTCGGAATAAAACATAATTATTTTATATTTTTATAAAATATACATCTCATGAGATTCCAAAAAAGTAAGAAACTCAAAAAAACGGATTTATAACGAAGAAGATACGGTATTTACAAGTTACACGATAATAAGCGCGTTTATAAAAGAAATTTTATAAAAACATTTTAAGTTTCACTTCTGATATATACAAATGGTTATTTTTCTCAGATATTACATAATTTTAGGATTTCAAAACATTAAGAATCATAATTTTTCGATCAATAACGAAGGAGTTATGAATTTTTCCGTGTTTACGATAATTAAAGTTTATAAAAATTATTTTATAAACTATGAACAGTAAAAATCACTATTCATCTCAGATACATTTTGGAAAATACATTAGTTAGATAAAACTTTTAATTATGAAGACGTGCTCGAAAGAATCACTAAAATCAGAGTTAAAACGAATAAGATACGACATTTACGAGTTTACGATAGTTATAAAAATAAATTTATAAAAGTATGAACAGTAAAAACCTGTTGGGTTTAAGAAGTTTCTACAACTTAGTGCTGCTACTTATACAAGTTACTACTGCTAGTTGATTAGTACTGAATTAAATCTTGCTAAAGATTCAAGAAAATGGACTAAGTAGTAGTTACTGTTAGTGTATATATAGTTTAGTACTGCCTTAGGTACATTGTAGTACTGCCAGTAAGTTAGTGCTTTTGTAGTAAGTTAGTACTGTTAGGAGATATGCATGAGTTATTATAGAAATAGATATGCATTATCTCTTCACACGTTTTGTAAGCCCATTAGGGTTTTCCTTGGTGTATAAAAGGAACCCTACGGCATTAGTTAGAAAAGATATAAGTCTTCATATAAAAGTTCCACAATTCATTAATAGTTAGTAATCTGTAAGATGCAGATTAATTAGTAATCAAAGTTCTATTTATTCATACGTTCTCTTAGCAATATAAGTTAGTTTCAGCATTAGCTTTATTGTTCATAGTCATTGATTTCTCTTGTAGTTCAGTTGGATCTATCCAGATTGGTACTACCCGTTAACAGGTAGACGATCTATTAACGTCTCGGGATCTACAAAGTGGATATCAAATCCCTGTAGAGAAACATTCTGAGTAAGAAGAACCCAAAACCACATCAGTTATAAATCTTTACTTTCAGTATCTATTTAATGGCAGGATTCAGATGATGAAAAATTCACCACCCACCACACAAACAAAACACCAAACTCAACAAGCCCCTCACACTGTGCAATTAAACTCCTTATTCTAAAAGAAAGGTAAGTATGACATTTGGGCCATGAAAATGGAACATTACTTGAGCCATACAGACTATCCTATATGGGAAGTCATACAAAAAGGAAATGGTCATGTAAGTGTCTCAACAGATACAAATGGAGTAATAAAGGTTCTGCCTCCTAAAACTGCTGAAGAAATTTTAGCTAGAGAAAGAGAAAGAAAAGCAAGGACCACCTTGCTTATGGCTTTACCAGAAGACCATTTAGCAAAATTTCACAAGATGACTGATGCTAAAGAGATGTGGGATGCTATTAAATCCAGATTTGGTGGCAATGATGAATCAAAGAAGATGCAGAAATACATTTTAAAGCAACAGTTTAAAGGCTTTTCTGTATCCAACTCAGAAGGACTGCACAAAGGTTATGACAGGTTTTAGAGTCTTTTGAGCCAACTTGAGATTTCATGTTGCAGGTGACTCCTCTGAAGGATGCTAACTCAGAAGTTCCTTAGGTTTTTACCCTATCTTCTTGGTCCTATAAGTATCCTTAGTCATGGAGGGACAAGCAGGATGTGGACAATCTTAGTTTTGATGATCTCTATAACAATCTTAGAGTCTTTGAGTCTGATGTTAAAGGCTCTACTGGATCATCTTCTAGTGCACAGAATGTCGCCTTTGTTTCTTCTGAAAGCACTAGCAGTACTAATGATGTTAGTACTGCTTATGGTGTTTCTACTTCTTCTGGCTACAACTCACAAAGGGAAAACTCTTCATCATACAATGATGAACTCATGTACTCATTCTTTGCCAATCAATCCAGTGGTCTACATTTGGATCATGAGGATCTGGAGCAGCTTAATGAGTTTGATTTAGAAGAGATGGACTTAAAATGGCAAGTAGCTATGATTTCAATAAGATTGAAGAAGTTTTTACAAGAAGGACAATAGAAGCTGCAGTTTGATGCAAGGAACCAGTTGGTTTTGACAGACACGGGTTGAGTGCTACAATTGCCATAACACCGGGCACTTTGCTAGAGAGCGCAGATCAATAGGAATCAAGACAGCAGAAGAAGAGAATATTAAAGCATGGGAAACACTAGATATAGAGCAAAATATTAATTGGGAGGAGGACCTGGAAACAAGAGAACCTAAAGCTTTGGTAATACGCCTTGAATGGAAGAGTGTTGATTGTTTAACTTATTCAAATTGAATTATCAGCTTGTGAGATCAGAGAATCAAGCTAACAAAACTACAGGTCCAGAAGAAGCTAATCATAGTGCAGGTACACAAGATAATGTTGATGCAGGAAATTCTAAAATGGAAGCTGACCCTGCTCAAGACTACTTTGTACTGCCAATATATTCTTCTTATACTTCAACAGACAAGAGCTCAGAAGCAAAGAATGAAGGTGTAAAGAAAAACTAAAGATGTGTTAACAGACAAATGAGGAGCCAGCAGATCCAGGAGATAGCCTTTTTGGAAGAAGCTTAAAAGCCTTAAAAGACAAGAAAGGAGGCCAATAGATGCAGCTGAAAGTTCTTAGAAAGGAGTTTTGCTCTAAGTACCAGAGGATGTGCTTCTTCAAAGCAGGAGCTCGCTAGAGCTTACCAGTACTATCAGAGTTATACTGTTAGACACCACTTTACGTACTGTTAAATCATTCAAATGTTTCTAGTACTGTGGACCATCTTATCCTATCTAACCAAACTATACTCGACCAAGATGTATCTCCAAATACCTACTCTTAAGGACATTTACTAGCAATTCAAATGATTGTATTTTTACTCAATGCATTTATGATGATAAAGCTGCAGTTGGCAGACTTCATAATTTAGAATTCCTGTGATGTTAGCCTATTCCCACTTCAAGGATACACTCTATTCATCCTATAACTCAAATTCTTGGAGATCTAAAATCAGCAGTTCAAACAAGGAGCAAAGTAAACAAAAGTTCAGGAGCCCATGCTTTTATAAGTTATATTCAAAAGCAGAGAAGAAATAATCACAAGGATTTCCTGCACTGCTTGTTTGCTTGCTTCCTATCTCAAATTGAACCCAAGAAGATATCTGAAGCCCTTGAAGATGAAAGTTAGGTTGATGCTATGCAGGAAGAACTGTTGCAATTCAAGATTCATAAGGTATGGATTCTTGTAGATTTGCCTTATGGGAAGAAGGCAATTGTGACTAAATGGGTCTATAGGAATAAGCAGGATGAAAGAGGTATTGTGGTTAGAAATACAGAAAGATTGGTTGCCCAAGGACATAAGCAAGTAGAAGGGAAAGACTATGATGAGGTTTTTGCTCCTGTGGCTAGGATTGAAGCCATTAGGATCTTTTTGGCTTTTTCTTCTTATATGGGATTCATAGTTTATCAGATGGATGTGAAGGTGCCTTCTTGTATGAGACAATTGATGAGGTGGTGTATGTGTCTCAACCTCCAGGTTTTGTAGATCCTAAGTTCCCTAAGAAGGTCTACAAGGTTGTAAAAGCTTTGTATGGTTTACACCAAGCTCCTAGAGCCTGGTATGCTACTTTATCTACTTTCTTGTTGAAGAGTGGATACAGAAGAGGAACCATTGACAAGACTCTCTTCATCAAAAAGGACAAGAATGATATCATGTTGGTACAGGTTTATGTGGATGATATTATTTTTGGTTCTACAAAGAGGTCTTGGTGTGATGAATTTGAGGCATTGATGAAAAGTAGATTTCAAATGAGTTCTATGGGAGAACTCACCTTCTTTCTTGGATTACAAGTCAAACAGAAAGAAGATGGTATTTTCATAAGTCAGGATAAGTATGTTGCAGAGATCCTGAAGAAGTTTGATTTTGCTAATGTGAAGACTGCCAGTACTCCAATTGAGACCCAGAAGCCTTTGACCAAGGATGAAGAAGCTGCTGATGTGGATGTACATCTTTATAGATCCATGATTGGCTCTTTAATGTACTTGACTGCTTCTAGGCCTGATATTATGTTTGCAGTCTGTGCTTGTTCTAGGTTTCAGGTAACTCCAAAGACCTCCCATCTTAATGTTGTGAAGAGAATCTTTAGGTACCTCAAGGGCAAACCCAAACTGGGCCTTTGGTATCCTAGGGTGTCATCATTTGACCTGGAAGCCTACTCAGATAGTGACTATGCTAGAGCAAATCTTGACAGGAAATCCACAACAGGAGGTTGTCAATTTCTTGGCAGGAGACTTATTTCATGGCAGTGCAAGAAGCAGACAATTGTGGCTACTTCTACTACAGAGGCAGAGTATGTTGCTGCTGCCAACTGCTGTGGGCAAGTATTGTGGATTCAAAATCAAATGTTAGACTATGGATTCAATTTTATGAACACAAAGATCTACATTGATAATGAAAGCACAATATGCATTGTAAAGAATCCAGTGTTTCACTCCAAAACAAAGCATATTGAGATTAGGCACCACTTCATTAGGGATGCTTATGAGAAGAAGCTTATCCAGGTGCTGAAGATTCACACTGATGACAATGTGGCTGATCTTTTAACTAAAGCTTTTGATGTTAGCAGGTTTAATTTCTTGATTGTTAACATTGGCATGCTCAACCTATAGCTGCATTAGTTCAGGTAAGGCAAGATGGTAATTTCAGAGTTGTTGTACAGTTTGTAGATGAATTTGTCTATAGCTGCATTGGTTGAGGGGAGGTTCATATGTTGGATAGACAATAGTTCTTAACTTTTATTCATGGGTTATGCATAAATATGGATCCTCATGAATTCTCACATGTCTATCTAGTCTTTTCTAGTGTGCTTGTGAAGAATAGAGGCATGTTGTTGTATAATTATTAAAGACAGAGTTAGTACTGTTTGTACAACAAGTTAGTACTGTTGAGCTTAGTTAATACTGCTAAAGAAACTTTGTACGGCTAAAACAAAAAGTTAATACTGCTTGGCTTGTTTAGTGTTGCTCAAAAGTGTTTAACAATGGGTTTGATGCTTAGATTGGGTTAAAGATGTAGTTTGGATTGGATTTGAGGGTACTAAATGGAAACTAACAAGTTGGTGCTGCCAGGCATAAAGTTAGTGCTGCCAGGAAAAAGTTTGTGCTAATTATTACTGTTACTACTGTTTGAGAGCATAACAGATTTTCATTAATTAATTATAACTGTTAAGATATTTCCGCCAACAACTTGCTTATAAGGGTCTATGAATTGGATAATTCTTGATCTTTCTTTCTATAATACTCTTTCTTTAAGATAAAGACTCAAGTTTCTTCAGTCGGTCATCACAAACCCTAAAGCACATCTTTATAAAATCTCAATTAACTTTTCTAAACCCTCATATTCTCACAATCGATCATATCTCACACCTCACTCAAATTTTTCAACGCATCTATGGCTGATTTGTAATTTGTCGATCAACACAACATGGTCGCGTATTTGGAGAAAACAACAGGAAATTCAGAATTTCATGAGATAGTGGACTTTCTTACATCAAGTTTGATACATCATGCTCTCACTATAAGTCCTACTATCTATATTTCTTATATTAAACAGTTTTGGAACACTGCTAGTTCCCAAATAGTCAATGATGAGAAGAAAATTCATGCTACTGTTGATAGCAAGGCAGTAGTAGTTATCGAAGCATCAATAAGAAGTTCCCTTCTTCTTAATGATGCTGATGGTACTGCTTGCCTCATAAATGAAGCTATTTTTCAAAACCTTGCATTGATGGGGTATGATGTTGAACTTAATAAGCTAACTTTTCAAAATGCCCTCTTTTCTCCTTAATGGGAGTATCTGATACATACCATCCTTCATTTTCTAAGTTCAAAATCTACAAGCTGGAATGAGTTTTCAACAAATATTGCTTTAGCTGTTATATGTTTGGCAACAAATCAACAGTTTAACTTTTCCAAACTTATTTTTAATGGTATGTTGAGGAACTTGGATAATCCTAAAAAGAAATTTCTTATGTATCCAAGATTTTTAATGGTGTTTTTGAATAATCAAATTGAGCTTGATGAACCTTTTAATGATGTTTATATTCCACCAGCTCACACTCTAAAGGTTTTCTCAAACATGTCCAGAAAAGGACTAAAACTTTCAGGAAGAATTACACCTTTATTTTTCTAATATGTTGGCATATGCAGAAGTAGAGGAGGGTGATGGTTCAGAACAACCCACTGAACCCCAACCAACATCTTCTCCTACTCAACCTAGTGTAGGAGACCAACCCTATGTTACAGAATCATCATCTGGACCTGACAATACCCATAGCCCTAGCATGAACTTAGAGGGCACTGGTGGGAATAAAGGGGATCAAGTTCAGCTATCCAATGATAGTCCTCATTCAGGTGGTAACACATCTGAAAGAGCTGAGGGTGGCTTGAATCTAGAGGAGTTATTATCTCTTTGCACTAACTTGTCAAATAGGGTTCTTGCTTTGGAGAATTCCAAGGATGCTCAGGCTGCAAAGATCCTTAAATTGAAAACTAGAATCAAGAAGCTGGAGAAGAAGTGCAAGCCCAGTATCTCACACCACAGAGCATGGTTAAAGAGTATGAAAAGGTTATCTATGAAGAAAACGTTGGGAAAAAAAGGAGCCTGTATCCAAACAGGGGAGGAAAAATGCCAAAGCAGGACCTACCTTGGATGCCTTTGATAATTTTGATGTTGATTTAGCCCATGGTATGGACTATATGGACATAGAGGAAGCTGTGACTGAGGGGAGGCAAAGTAAAGAGACTGAGGAGCTAAATGTAACACGTGATACAGAGGTTTTAGAAAAGGGAGGAAGCAATGAAGAACCAGTTAATGTTGCTGGTAATATAGGAGTTAGTACTGCTGTTAACATTAGTACTGCCAGCAGACCAGAAGTTAGTACTGCTACTCCAATGACTCCTCCTACTACAACAAGTGTCTTTGAAGATGAAGATATTTTTCTTGCTGATGCTTTGTTAATGTTAAGTGACAAGGCAAAGCTTAAAGGAGTTGAATCCAAAGAAATGAAAGATGCTGAAAGACCTGCAAGATCAGTTTTGACCTTGTAGCCACTTCTAAAAATTGATCCTAAAGACAAGGGTAAAGGGGTTCTTAAGGAAGAACCTGGAAAAGTAAAAGTAAAATCAAAGGATCAAGGTGAAGCACAAATTAAGAGAGATGCTGAAATAGCATTAAAGGTTCAAGCAGAACTTGATGAAGAAGCTAGATTGGAGAGACAGAGATAAGAACAAGCATCTTTGAACTACATTGCAAATTTGTATGATGAAGTTCAAGCAAGAATAGATGCTGATCATGAATTAGCTGTCAGATGGACTCAAGAGGAACAGGAAATGTATACTATGGATGAAAGAGCCAAGTTACTTGCAGAGTATTTTGAAAATAAGAAGAAGAAGTTGGCTGAAGAAAGAGCAGCTGCAATCAGGAATAAACCTCTAATAAAATCTCAACTAAGAAGCCTAATGATGACCTACCTTAAACATACAGGTATATATAAACATGCTCAGCTAAACAAAAATACTCTTGAATAGATTTAAGTATTATAAATCAAGGAACAGGAAAGAATTACAGATTTTGTTCCTATTGGGTCTGAGGAGGATGAAAGATTGATTCAGAAGATGAATAAGATGGTAGCTGGTGTACATGAGGAAAAGGTTCTTAAAGAACCTGACAGTACTAAAGTTGAAGTTAAGCAAGAAGGAAATAAAGAGAGTACTAGAAAAAGACCAGGCAGAAGACTTACAATGAAAGAAACAAAGAAGTTTGGAATGCAAAAGACAGACTCTAATCTTGAAGAAGAAGAGCATCTAAAGACTTTTCTAAAGCTAGTTCCAAATGAAGAAGGAATAATAGATTATGAAGTCCTAGAGAAGAGATTTCTAATCCTTAACTGGGAATTAAAATTCTATCATCTTGACAGGCATGGAGCAGAGTGCATCTACTACAGGATCTTTAGATCTGATGAAAGTTCTAGATGGATTAAAACCTTTTCTGAGATGGTGACAATGTTTGATAGGCTAGATCTTGAGGAGTTATATAACCTGGTGACGCAGAGGTTTGAATCATCTACTCCAGAAGGTGTTGATCTAGTTCTTTGGGGAGATTTAAGGACAATGTTTGATGCAAATGTAGAAGATGATATTTGGAAGAATCAAGAGGAATGGATTCTTAGGAGTTGGAATTTCTATGAGAATTGTGGGGTACATACTTTGACACTAGAAGATGGTACTGAGATTCATATGCTTGCAGAAAGAAAATATCCACTCACAAAAGAAACACTTGAGAGGATGATGTCTTTGAAGTTGATTGCTGAGTCTGCCAGTGAAAGTGCTTATAATCTGCTTAGGTTCATTCAAAAGCAGATTGATGAATAAGGACTTGGTTGGTAAGCTCTTGAATTTGGGAGGACCTGGGAGATGAGGATTTAGGAACTGAAGTGTCTTCAGTTTCAGCATTTAGAGTAGGATGAACTTCATCTTTTTCGGTCTCCTCATCTTCATCACTATCATCAACAACAATGACAGGATCATCTTCAGGAGAATCTAGGTCTTTAAAGCTAGGTTGCATATGTGACACCAGCTTTTATAGATATTCTAATTTGATTGTGATGGAGGATTCTTCTTCCTTAACTTGTCTAGAAATAGATCTGGCCCTTTTTCTTGTTGTAGGTTGAGTGAGGACAGTTTCCAACCCTTCACTAACATATTTGGTTTGGTCTGCAAGAACATGTGGGTCAGTATCTGTAAATAAGTGATCATATGAAGTGTTTTTGGTTCCTTCATTCATACCCTGTTGTTGAGGTACAAAATCACTAGGAGTAGAATTTCTAGGATCAGCTTCAGCTGTGGAAACTGTTAAAGCATCATTTCCTAATGCAGACTCAGAGTAAATAATGAAAGATGCTGAATAAATAGGCTTATTTAAATTAAATACTGACATACCACTACTGAGCTGAGGGTTGGCTCTTGCTTTACCAATTACCCCTAAAGAGGTTGGGCCACCAGTTGCTTGCTGGTCCTCTTTATGCATTCCAGTATCCACAGGTATAGAAACTAGAGGCTGGCTTAGGTTTGAGTCTGTGGCTGAGCTGGACTCTTTTCTTTTCTTAGAATGGCCAGATTTGGAACTGGTAGGTGCTTTAGAGGACCCACCTTTTGTTGCCTCTTTGCTGGACACAGAAGGTTGTTTCGAAGAAGTAGAAAGCTTCTTGTGTCCAGGTTAGCTCCAGGCTTTGTGCCTTGGGAAACACTCTCAGATTTAGAAGAGGTTTTTAGAGCTTTAAAGACCATTGGCGTATCAGCAGCGCAGATAGCCAACATGTAGTCTATGAAGGGAGGTTATTCAGGTTGGTTGGGCTTCAGTACCTAATTATTGACATTGAAGACTTTAGTGGGGTAGATTGTGAGTTCTCCATCTCCATAGCCTTCTTTCAACTTGTGCATCATCAACAGGGATAGAAATCTAGTGTATGGTACAAACTTTTCCCTATGATTCTTGTTTAGTTAGATGATGATGTCTTCCCAAAAGATACTGGCATAGTCAATGTTGATCCCATTTGCTAGACTATACAGTATAATGGTATATTTGTTGGTGATCTGATCAAAACCTCTAGTTTTACCTCCTAAGCACTAGATAATTTATGCCATTAGTAACCTCCACCTAGGAGGAAGAAGACTCTTTTTGAGAGTCCCTTTGGCAGGAACAGATTTTGAGAGTCCATTTGGCAGGAACAGCTTTCCCATATCTAATTGTTTCAAACCATAGCCTCACTAAGTCAATAGACGGTGGTGCAACATACTCGTTAGAGTAAGGGAGGTAATATGCACCAATGGCATTCCTAAAGGTGTTTACTCCTACTTCGCTATAGATACCCTCAGTGGGGGTTGAGAAGTAAACCTTAAAGTTTTCAAGAGCTTCAGCTGAGTACAAGAACTCAGCGATGTATTCCGTATACATGTTTAGAGATTTGGTAAATGGTTTTCTAAGGCAACATTTGGAAATGAAATCAGAAACACATTTGAAGTGATCTTTTTTATTGTGTTCTGGGTATAGAAGAGCAACCTCATTGTTTGGGTTGAGGATGATATCTTCAAGATTGAATCCAACTTGTTTAGCATCAACAAAGGGTTGTTCTTGTTGTGGAGGATTTTGTTCTTGGTTTGCCATTTTATATGATTAGGGTTTTGATGATTTGATTTGTTTTGGATTATAAGTGTGTATGTTTTTGGTGAGTTGGATCTGTGTTTGTGAGAAATGAGTTTGATAGGTTTGGTGGATTATGTGATTTGAGAATCTTTTCACTTTTATCTTTAACAATTTAATAATTGCCATTTGGAGGTTATTAGTTGGTAAAAAGATATCTAAGGTTTATGAAGTTATAGGGAATGTTTAGGGTTTGTTTTCAACATGTGAGCTAAATTTTGTATTAAATGAAAGTCAGCAAAGCATGCATCTGACACCTAGAACAGTGAACAACCGTTTATTCACTAAAAAAGTAGGTGAGAGAAAGATGGTGAGGTCATTTTAACGATTGGATATCCCTTTTAATATATTAAAAAAAACAAATAACTTTTTGAGAGAGATTATGTATATAAAAATAATATTAATTTAGAAAATCACTTTTGATTTTATTTAGACCTTGTGATTGATATTTAAGGAGCTAAACTAGGTTCAGGTTTGGTGTTATGTTATGCTGAACTGATTATTATAATCATCATTATCATCAATCTTCTAGCGAAGGCGACAAAATCACAAGTGCTCATGCAAATCCATGAATGAGAAAAATGTGATTGCTTAGTTACTTCACTCGAGAGACAGCTAAAAACTCAGATAAAATCATTTTATAAACTGAACTGAAGAAGATGAAGCAGTTTTCTTCAGTTCTTGACTTGACCAATATATGTGCTCAAGTAAAGGCGACAAAACCGCACATGCTCATGCAAATCCATGAATGAGACATATGTGATTGCTCAGTTACTTCTCTTAAGCAAGCTAAAGATTTTATACAAAGACTGAACTGACATTTAACATTTGAAGGTTTGTTCAGTTTTAGATGAAAGCGCTGAAGCTTCAGTTTTCTTCAGTCAGTACTGAAGCTTCAGGTTTTGAATCAAAGTTCACATACCTAGTTCAACAATTAATCTTTTGAAAGTTGGCTCATCCAGAGGCTTGGTGAAGATATCAGCAAGTTGATATTAAGTGGGGATCAAATGGAATTCAATGTCTCGTTTGAGAGTATGATTCTTGATCTGACACAAATAAGCTTTGTTTTTTTAGTGCAAAATTGGATTGTTATGGGTAACTTTTCATATATGATATCGCAGTCAGTGAGTTGACTCTGTATCTATAGTATGATGGCACAACATCTAGCAGTAGTTGTATCTTCAGCTTTAGCTTAGAACTTAGCTACAGATTCTTGCTTATTCACACTTCAGCAAACAGGCTTGTCTTCAAGCAACTAACAAGCATCTAAAGTGCTTTTTTTTGTTTATGTTGCATCCAGCACAGTCAGAGTCTCAGTATCCTTTTAGGTCAAGACCTGAACATTTTGGATACTAAAGACCAAGATTGGGAGTACCATTTAGGTACTTGAAAATTCTCTTAATAAAAATAAGGTGGGATTCCTTATGTTTGCTTGATGTCATGCAATTAGAGCAGTTGAGAATTGAATGTCTGGTCTTCTTGCAGTTAGGTTCATTAGTGATCTAATTTTGTCATACTTTCTTAGCAGATCATTGATATATCTTTCTTTGTTGATTGAAATGCCTCTTTTAGATTGTTTAATCTAAAATTCAAGGAAGTAGGTGAGGATACATATCCTGCTTATTTCATATCTTTGAGTCATCAATTTATCAAACTGTTTGCACACCTTTGTGCTGGTGGACTCAAGGATAATGAATTTGTACCAAAATCACATTTGTTTGAGTTTTGTAGATAAACAAAGTGTTGTCTATCATACCTCTTGCAAAATTATGTTCAGTGAGATAGGTTGAGAGAATATCATACCATGCTTTTGAAACTTTGTTTAAGTCCATGAAGGGCTTTATTCAATTTTGCAAACATGGTTGAGGAATTCACTTTATCTCAAAACCTAGAGGTTGTTTGACATAAGCTTCTTCTTTTAGTTTATCATTGAGGAATGTACTATTGACATTCATTTGAAAAACTATGAAGTTTATGTATGTGGAAAAGGCAAGAAAGATTCTGATTGCTTCAAGTCTTGCAACTGGAGCAGGATGCCCTCATACAATTAATGATTAAACCAAGCATTATTTCCCTATGATAACAATGCCAAGTTCCCTTTTATTAAAGGGAATTTGAATTGTATCATGTGCTAAAGTATCTTCCATTTAGAGAGGATAAGAGTTCAAAGATCTGAACATCTTTAGTTTTGTGAGGTTATCAATGAATTGGTTTTCATTGGTGTGTTTTTTGTTCAAACTGATCATCATTAATGAGTTCATCAGTTTGAAACGGATGATCATTTTTGATCATTTTGACCATATTGGTCAGGTGAGATTTCTACTTTAATAACAGTGGATTTTTTTCATAAGGTTTTATGAAGAATTCTCAGTTGTTAAAAGCATTTCAGTGTTCATACTGTGGAACATTTACTTTCCCTCCTTTTTGAAAACTATATCATAACCATAACCTTTAGTGGTGTATGTGGAGTTGTTTCCATACATTTCTTCAGGTCCTGACACATCCTATATTTGTGCAGGTAATATGTTTTGAACGATAGTTGTTCAAACGTGATAAATATTTCCTGATGTTACACTATACAAAATAGGATCAGGATGGTTAGTTTTGTTTAGAAACCCACCTTTTAGTGGGAGTCTTTGATCTTAGAGCACTTGATAATTCAGTCTTACTTGCTTTGAAAGACTCAACTTTTGTAGCTTGAAGAGCTTCTCTTTTCCTGAACCACTCAATGTCATTGTGATCAAATGTGGTATGAACATTGTTACCACGTGTTTCATAGTTCTTTGTGACATGTTGAGGGTTTCTAGGATTGATTCTCCTTCTTAGAGAAATAATCTTGTTATGACCATGAGTATCATGATCATAGCTTCAACATATTTCATATATGGGATAGTATACATAATCATCAGATTTATGATCATTATATCCAGAATGTATGCAGAAAGGAAAAGGTATTGCTAGCCTTGCAGGTCTGGATCTTGAGGAAGATTCCCCTTGACCAGTATGATACTGATTTATATTCATGAAAGACATAAATTCAGCATGATCACATGTTTTGTGATTTGTTCTCTTGCACTTTTTACAAAACAAGACTTCATAAAAATTCTTAGAGAGATGATTGTTTTGTCCACACAGTTCACAATTCATTTTGAATTAAGTTTTGTATTTGTTTTGAAGAGCATTGGGAGGAACCAGTTGAGAAATCTTGTTTCTGAAGTAAGATGATTTATTCTTGCTAATTTGTAATTTTAGTTCATTAAGTTCTTTCATTACAATAGCCAAGGGAGGATCATCTTCCATTTTTACAT
Source organism: Tanacetum coccineum (assembly GCA_026074375.1). NCBI lineage: Eukaryota > Viridiplantae > Streptophyta > Magnoliopsida > Asterales > Asteraceae > Tanacetum > Tanacetum coccineum. The sequence continues at coordinate 28,167 of BQNB010074010.1, forward strand.
TTTTTAACTTACTAGCAGGAGCTGAGTTAGTTTTAGAAATTAAAGAACTTTTGTTGCCTCTAGCAGGAGCTGAGGAAGGTTTATTTATTGTGATACCTTTTAAAGTTTCAACTTTGAATGTGGATTTTAACTTCAAAATTGATTTGATAGTCTTTGGTCCATAAACATGTTCAGCACCAATCAGCTTCTTCAGTGGAGGAAGGGGGTGCTACAGACTAAAGATTCATCAGCTGAATCATAATCAGTCGCTGAAGAGTCAAAGACAACAACTGAGTGGTCGGTTGTGTTTCTTTGTGACTCATTTTAGGGTACCTCATTAGTATCATGATTTGACATAGTAGAATCTTTAGCTTTAAATAACTTAGGTTTATTACTACTAGTAATAGACACCTCTGAGTTATCTGCTGAAGACTTTACAAACACTTGGTCTTTTAGCCCAAAGCTGGAGGTATCTTCAATGAGTTGGTCAATTCCTAAGATTTTCTTCTTTTGAGTAGGAATTTGTTCACTGATAAACTGATTAACTTTATTAGAATTGTTTAGCCATGCTCCTTTTTTATAGAAATCTTAATCCATTCACCATTTATGGCACTTTCTTTGCCAACATAAACTTTTTCTTCTTTAGAAAGAGCCATAAGAGCTTTAACTTTAGTTACTTCATTGTTATCGGATGACATTTCTTCTTCATCCCAATCATACGTTTCAGCAATTAGACCTTTGTTTTTGCCTGAGGACGAACTAGGAGTTGAAGCACTAGAACTGAGAAGGGCTAGTTTAGCTTTGACTTTGTTGTATTTGGCTTCAAAGTCTTTGGTATGCCTAAGTTCAAGTTTGTGCTCAGATGAATGGAGAAGTTTTAGTTGAAAGGTGATTGATATGAAGGAACTGATGTCTTTGACCAACAGTCTCTTACAAAATGACCCTTTTTGCCCCATTTGTGGCATTCACTTTGATTAGTTGCTTTTGCATTGCTAAACCTTTGATTACCCTTTTTGAAGAACCTTTTAGATTTGGCTAAAAGAGATCTTGCTTGGTATTCTTCTTCAAGGTCATTCATGTACTCTTCACTGCTTCTCGTATCATCTTCATCATCAGGACTATCTTGAAAGTCCTAAACAATAGAGGTAGAGAAGAAAGCAGTTGACAGTGGAGTTGCAGAGACAAGAGTTTTCTCTTGGTTAGTATCATTGATACTGATTATAAGGTTTTCTTCATATTCGAGTTTACCAAATAGAGAAGCAAGCTCAGATTCTTTCACATGATTTGTGTTTCTGAGACTTTGGCAGAAAGCTAGCCACTTCTTTGGTAACCCGTTTATAAAACCAGTATTTATCTCAAGCTTTAAAAGTATAATGCCATCAATTACTAATTCATTCATCAAAGCTTTATATCTGGTGAAAGTTTGTGTTAGAGATTCACCTTCTTTAAATTTAAATGTGTTACATCAAAACTTCAGGTCCATAACCCTACTTTCTTTCACATCAAAGGGCCCCTCATGATATAGTATCAGGTTATCCCAAGTAGATTTTGCAGTTAAGCAGTTTATGACAGAGTTTATTTGGTCATCTAGAATCACAAACATAATGAGACTTTTGAGTCGCTAATCTAAGTTAGCAGCTTTTCTCTCCTCAAGTGTCCATTATGTCTCTGGCTTCCTTTAACCAGCTGCCATAGGGATATAAGGACCGTTTAAGATGATGTTTTCAAATTGAGGTTCAATACCAATGATGTGGCACATGAACCTCTTTTTCTAATTGGTAAAATTTTCCACCTCTAGTACAGGAGCGGCATTTAACTGGCCACCCCTGTATTTAAGAGTCTGTAGTACTTCTACTGCCATTTAAGATGGCTCTTGATTTTAAAAATCTTTGAGCCTTTATATATCCTTTGAAAAGGGATTTTATAAACCAGAAGGCTCTGATACTACTTGTTGGTCCCTTGGAATCTGTTATAAGGTTTATCAAGTTAAACCAATCTGATTCCATGGCAACAAAGTAAGTTTTAAACAAATATATATAAAGAATATAAAGAACAAGTTTAAAACACACAAAAGTACTTTTCAACGTATTAGACTTTATTAGAATCAAATAAATAATCTATGACACACCTTGCTTGTGGAATAGCAAGGTGGTTGAATGACAATTGGGGGTTTGATCTCCTTCGAATTTAAACTCTAACCAAAGTTAAGAGAGTAAGAAAATAAACTACTTATGACTAAACTAAAGCTTCACCTTTAGTAGTACCGTTTAGTTTATTTAAGAGATAAATAAACTCTTCAATGTGTATCACATTAATTGGAAGAGATGCCATTTACTCTGGGAATCCCTTTCCTTTTATAGGCAAAGGGATTAGGGTTTACTAGTTAATCTAATACACATGTCAAGCATTAAATAGGTGGTAGAGATACCATTTAATGTACCCATGCTTTATAGTACTAGGTACAGTCCTTTAAGGAAAGTTGATATACTTCTATGCCAACTTTAGAAATAACATTTCTCAAGGAGATTTCTTTATTCCTTTTGACATAAAGCAATATTTTTCTTGCCTTGTAAACCTTCCGGAAGTGAAACAACACGTTTCAACTTCTGTTAAGGAGATAAACAATGTTCAGCTTGGAATTGTCAACCAAGCTGAACTGAAGCTCTTTCCAAGAGTCCTTCTTCAATTTCTGTACCGCTGCATACACTGAAGTGAAGATACTTCCCAATCTTCTAAAGACCTGAAGAGCTAACGCTGAAGAACCTTCAGCGACTCAAGCTGAAAGACTTCAGCTTGAGTAATACTTAAGGGATTTTATGTTTAAATCTATTGAAATACTAAAGGTCTCAGGAACTGAACCCAACAATGTGTACGAGCCATGAATATCTATTCTGTCATTATGGCCATGTATGCGTGACTCAGTTGCCTTGTTGGTTTACGACTTTTGGTGAAAGTTAGAATTTTCGTACCTTATATCATTCTTTATCCTAACTGCTGGTTAAATACGAATGAGGATGTGATCGAATCATACATGTCTATTCCATAGTTAAGGCTATGTATGTGCGATTCAGCTACCTTGTTGGTGTGGTACTTTTGGTGAAAGATTGCTTGAATGATCAACCCTAAGCCTTTAACCCAAATTTCTTTTTGAACTTGTTACTCCTAGGATCTAGTGGTGGAGATGTGTACCCTTGCCAAGCATATGATAGAAAACTAATCACGACCGAGCAAATAAGCATACCAATTAAATGTTGCACCCTGGATTAGTTGAGTGATCTGAGTGTTTTTATTTCCATATTTTGTGAGGTGCTTGGTTTTGTATAGGTGATTAGAACAAAAATATGGTTAAACGGAAAAATCCCTAACTTCGGTTGGGATACATTTCCAAAACTATTCTAAAGTCTACTTGAGGACAAGTAGGATTCAAGTGGGGGAATTTTTGATGACATCAAATAACGTCACTTTATAGCATCATTTATCCTAAGTATTTTACCCACTTTTATATAATTAAGATTTGGTACTTAATTGCTTAAAGTTGTTAAATGCAGTAATTATATGTAAAACCCTGTATTTAAGGTTACTATTATTACCAATCTCATAATTATTTTATAAATTTTAAAGAATTTACTTTTTACATTTTTGTCAATTTTTATTAAAATCGTCGTTTTAATTACTCGTGATCTATGCTTGGGATTATTATCCGTCTTAAACCCTACGTAACTAAAATTTTCAGAAAAGTATCCCGATTTATGTAGAATTATTTTTATCCTATTCGTTTTCACTTTG